>PVKE010031244.1:0-19152 GCA_004027555.1 Craseonycteris thonglongyai
GGAAATACCCTTGAAACAAATGAATCAACTAGTGAATAGTTTGGAAAGGGGAGGAAAGATGATACACCATAGCTTAGGAGCTATAGATGATGATTAGATTTCCAAATGTCCTTAATAATATGACACATCTCAGAAGTGTGTGTCTTTTATTTATAAAATTGCCTCAAGATTTTAACAATGTGCACATGTGTGGAAATCCATCTCTTCTCAGAAAAATTTTCAGACATAAATGCCTTTTTTCTGAAAGATTGCTGCATCCTCATATCACTATTGAACCTATTTTTAGCAAAACTTTGAGCCTTCCAAATGAAAAACATCTACCTGCCCGCTACATACAAGGAGTTTCAATTATTCTGTACCCCTTGGTGACCCGGTCTGCTTTAATTATCTAATGCCCTCCCAAGATCATTTTTTGGTTCTTTCTGAACTCCTTTTTTCAGACAAATTAAATGCTGTACTATAAGATATTAAAACACATGGGATGTTATTAAACTAAGCCATTCTGGAGGAAAGAGAGAACAGGACAATTAACATAATGAGACCTGGGGAAAGGAACTAAGGAGATCTGGAGGATAGAAGTGGGACTATTTGGACTCTCCTTGAGCCAAACTTTCTTCATTAATGATGTGGCAAATCTACTCTACGAATCAAGTCTAAGCCCATATTCTTGGGGGAGGGGGGGATAAAGCAATTTTACATAATTCCAATCTTTGCATGCAGGCATGACTATTTTGATAACTGAATGCCATTTGACAAGAAAGAAGAAAGGGGAAGACATGCAAATAGGGGAATAGGCATTCACTTGCTCTCCTTGAACACATTCCCTTCTTCTTTTCAGGGGAAATCTTTCTATGCTGATTAAATAAATCCCTTTAAAACTCCCTGAGTACACTAGTGAGTTTAGCAAGGTTGAAAAACATGAGGTCAACACACAAAAAAATCAACTGTATTTCTATATTCTGCAGTGAAAAATTAGAAACCAAAATTTAAATACCATTTGCAATAGAATCAAAACAGGAAGTAAGTATGCATCTTAAAAAACAGGTACAGGGTCTTTATATTTAAAACTACAAAATATCGAGGGAAGACATTATCAGAGAAAGACCTAAGTAAACGGAAAGGCATACCAAGTTTATAGACTGGAAATCGAATACTGCAGAGATGCCAGTTGACCCTAAAGTTATCTATGAATTTAATAAAATCCCCATCAAAATTCCAGCAGCATTTTATGTAGATATGATAAGCTGATTCTGAAACTTGCATGATAGGGCAAAAAACTAGAATAGCTAAAATAATTTTGAAAAATAAGAACAAAGTTGTAGAAATCACACTATTCAATATTAAGCCTTAGTATAAAGCTACCATAATCAAGGGAAGGTAGCACTAATGAAAAATTAGACATGTGGATCATATAAAAGAATGACAGAGTCCAGAAATAGATCCACACAAATGGTCATTTGATTTTGACAAAGATATAAAGCAATTCAATGGAGAAAAAATAGATATTTTTTAACAAATGTTAGAACAATTGGTTATCTAAATATGTAAAAATGGAACCTAGACCTAAACTTCATTTAACAGATGAACCCTAAATGCACATAGATCTACATATAGAATTGTAACACTTGTGGAAGAAAACAGGGAAAAATCTTCCTGACCTGTGGTTAGACAAAGAATTCTTAGAAGTAACACCAAAAGTACAATCTCTAAAAATGGAAATAAATTGGGCTTCATCAAAATTAAAAACTGCTCTGCCAAAGACACTGTCCAGTCCTTTGTCAGCATAAAATAAAATATTTGTAAATCACATATCTGACAAAGGACTTGGATCCAGAATATAAAAAATTTTCAGAATCTAACAATAAGAAAACAAATAACCCAATTTAAAAAAAAAAAGGATCAAAGAAAATGCAAATGTGGCATTTAGCCTACAGAATACAGTGTAACATCACTGGCCATAGAAAAATACAAATTAAAATCCCAATGAGATACTACTACACATTTATTAGAATGACTGAAAAAAAGCTACTGATAATACCAAGTGCTAGCAAGGATTCTGGATGACTGAACTCTCATACATTGTTCACACATATTGGTAATACCCACTCTGGAAAAGAGTTTGGCAGTCAAACATAGTACGCTAAGTGTATAGGATAGCAACCCCACTTCCGGGTATTTACCTAGAAAAATGAAAACAATACTCACACAAAAACCTGTACATGGTTGTTCATAGCATCTTTATATGTAATAGCAAAAACGGGAAACTCAAATGTCCTTTAATGAGAGAATGGATATAAAATGTAATACATCCATACAATGGAATAGTATTCACAATTTTTTCCAAAAGGAACTACTGATACTTGTGATAAAGTGGATGAATCTCAAAGACATTATGTTGAATGAAAGAACTCAGTTTCAAAGGATTATATACTATTTAATTTTTATTTACATGACATTTTAGAAAACAAGAAAATTATAGCGATGGAGATCAGTATGTCCTAGAAGATGAGGATGGGGCAACGACAAAGGCATGGTATGGGTGCTTTTTAATTTTGGGGGGATTGGTGAAACTGTTCTGTCTTCTCATGGTAGTGATGAGTGTATGTAGCTATACAGGTGTTAAAATTTACAACACTATATACCAAAACAACAAAACAAAACAAAACAAACAAGCCCATTATACTGCATGATAAGTTTAAAAATGAAATTTTAAAACCCTGTATTTGGCATTGCAAATACAGAAAATGTTTCAACCATCCCTGGAATTGACAATGTGCCCCTATTATTCAAAATGTAAGTTTTAAATCTACCACCAGGGTGGAGGCAGCTCCTTTCCACACCTTCAGAGAATGGGCTGAGTTGTCCAAACACCATGTTTCTTGCTGCTAACAGCGGCCATAGCTGCAGCCAACCCACAGGAAGATTTTTATTGCTTCATTCCATTCTTGGGCAGTCTTTGGACCAACAGTCATATTAGCTCCCCCAGAGTGAATGGAAGAGGACTATTACTCCTGCCATTATCCAGAACACTGGAAACAGAGAGAAGATGCCGTTTTATAGATTTTGATAATACTGGTTAAGGCAAACGTCAGGAGGAAGGAAGTCATGGTTGTGAAGTTGTATAAGAGAGTAGAAACGGGCCCTTGCCTTGCCTTCAAGTCTTCGGAAAAGTTGTACACACAAACCCAGCTCAGTTTTTCTAGATGTTTCTAACAGTCCAACATCACCCTTATCCTTCACCTGACTTTTGTTTCTCTTTTTCTTTTCTTTAGTATATGTTCTACATTCTACTTCTATGGAAAAAAAAAAGACAAGTGATAAACTAAAATCAGAGATGTATTTTAAAATAACTTCTAGGACTACATCCTAGGTTTAATGTAGGCTACGTAAGCTCCACTTCTTATAGCTTCCACATAGGTAGTCCTGCATAATAATTTCCGGGTTGATCTTACGGATTTTATTTTTGTGTGTGTGTGTGCTTTGGTGTGGAAATTCCTGAGGTATCTACAGATGCAAATCAGATGAAATCATTTCTGGGATAGTGCTGTTGTTAAGTGTATTATATTAAATTCAAATTCATATATCAAAGTGCTCAGTTCATCAGAATATTCATTCAACTACGTCAGTTCCACAAGAGACAAACAACCTTTTGCAAAAAGAGAAAACTACATTAGTGCTAAACCATAAAGAATGTGCAAGGTAGTCATCATTACTGTGTCAGCCACACAATTAGAAAAATTTAATGGGTGCTTATAAACCACACAGAAGCAAGACTCATGGCTGCTATCTCTTAATCTTAAGGCCCTACACTTCAATTTCTCAAAGAACATTTTAAAACCTCCTAGGAAAAAGACTCAGCTAGTACTCCCCAACGACCTAGCTGCCATCTTAACCACGATTTTCTTGAAGGGCCTACATAAATAACTGCTCTTCCCAAGTGTTTTGTTTTTGTTTTTGTTTTTATTTTTAAGTTTTATTTCATTGTTTTTGACAGAGAGAGACAGAGAGAAGGGGGAGGGCCCAGAGCAGTCTCCACAGTTGTACGTCATCAGTTTTTGACATAGTTCCATTCCACAGAGATGGGAGGGGGTCACTCAGGGCAGGAACTAGGCTGGGGGCCTCCCGCATGGGAAGCACACCCCCTCCAGCTGAGGGCCAAACCACGGGGCAAGAACTGAACTGGGGACCTTACACATGGAGGAAGCACACCTCAGTTCAGCATATGGGTCCACATGGGCTGGGGCGAGGATTTCAACTCCGGTCCCCAGGGCTGCAAAGTGAGTGCTTAACCTGCTGAACCATCCTGGCTTCCCCACCAAGTATTAATGTCTTGATCTTTCCAAGAGTGGCTATGACATTTTTGAAAATCTGTTTTATTTTCCCACATTCTGTATGTAGACAGTAATAATTGTTAAATGAATTAATTTATGAAGGAATGAATACAAGAATGAAATACTATGAACAATAGCAGTAAAACCCTTCTACCTAAGTATACAGTGAGGGTGCTAATCAAAGACAGCATGCCACAGACCCTACCTTGTCCTGTATCCTTCCTCTAGGACAAACAGATGAGTCTGTGGTCTCTAAGCATTCTGTGGACCCATTATCTCGCACTGCATCCTGTTTCTCTTCCTAATTAAAGCATTCCTTCTGAAAGGCATCCCTAAGTTAAAGATGCCTCAAACCAGACGTGTTTGGCATGCAGAAACATTCTGGCCCAAGCAAACTGCACTGGTCTTGGCTGTACCCAATTTAGGCATTAGAAACTTGTTCATTTGTACTATGCTATTTACCCATTACACTCATTCAATCTTCCCACACACCTTCCCCAATTATCGACCAATGTAATACATCTAATCAATCTGCATTACAGTCACTGTTTCCTGTTAGCGTTTATGAGCACTTGGGCTGGACTTTCAAGGGCCTCTAATAGGCCTTGTGATTCATTTATTTTTCCCCTTCCCGTTCAATTTTGTACTTATGACTCATCACAAAAGCGGGCACTGCTGCTCTACACAAATGCACTGGCAAGAACCTAACTACACAATTGGCCATTTAGTCCTGAAACTAAATGTAACGGAGTAATGGCTGCGCAATTGATCTAGGCCACAGGGCAGAAGCCACACTTAAACTTCTTTCAGCACGGCACCTGCCACAGAGCTGATGTCTGGGTGCCATTTACTGTCCTTTCTATGATGGTTGGTAATAGCAGGGCTTTCAAATGGAACAACATTTCTCCTGCCACAGACCAAAAGGATTTAGGAGAATATCCTATTATTTTATTTGAGAAACGCATAAAGTAATAATTCAATTTCCTCAGTTTTGCTGGGACCTTGGCAGCTAATATTAATTATCTCTAGCCATCGGGCACCAGTAAAACTAGTATTTCCAAATTAAAAGAAACAGCAATATTTCTATTTTTGTTTTATAAGAGATTTAGCCCATTCTATTTTTGGAAAGAGGACCAGTCTGGCTCATCTGACTCATACACATTTCTCTCAGGTACTTTAAAGAACTGCTAAGGTTCTCCTTTAACAGTCACCATTTGGTATAAAGATTCTGGAGGCTGGTCTGTAATCAGTTTACCTCTGCATCGCCTGTAACATTCCCCATGTCATGTCTCTTTTAGGGAGGCTTCTCCATCTCCATGTTTCTTTGCACTTCATGACAGCTCATTCTCCAACGTGGCAAGAAAAACCTTGCAACTCTACAGACAAGAAGTACACATGGAACCTCCAGACCTCCAGACCTCCAGTATTTGCCACTATGAATATGTTATCATGGAAAGGGAATTAGTCAATCTAATCAAAACACTGATCAGAGGATTATCAAATTCATAAGAATTCATAAAAAGAAACATTCTTGGGAAACATTATTTGGCAGCTTTCATGAAACAGGGTCCTTCTTTGATGTGGCCAATTTTGAAGGTCAAGGGTTTTCTACGCCTAATGGATGAATCAACAACTTCCACACTAGTGTTTTTTTTAAAGGAAAAACATAATCACTTCGCTGGCAATGGCCACATTAATCTTCATCAGCCTGACATTACTGAAAAATGGATCATGGCAAAGATTTGGAAAACAGAAAAAGATCGTGGCAAACAAAAAAGTGTTTGACCACTGGTTTGCACGCTCCCTTCTTCCTTACAGAACCTGATTGTATTCAGGGAGGCATTATGACCAACTAAAAAAAGTGTATTTTCTAGTCTTTCTGCAATGGGTAGTGACTAGCAACAGTCAAATAAAAGGAATTGGGTAGGGCTTCTGGGAAATTTTTTTGAACATTGGGTTAAGTGCTTCCATTAATACAGTATATATTAAAGAGGTTATCCTTGCCCTCTAATGTAAAACTTAGAGAAATAAGACTGACATTGAGCACAATGAAGTGTCAACACTTCTGTCAGAAGTACAGATGGACACACTCATAATACTGTACTTTTGTAATTTTTTTTCTTCTTAATAAGACTGGATAATTCTTGAAAGGGAAGCTTTGTCTAATTCATAAACTGAGTAATCAATAAGAGCATTACAAGTATGACCCATGGTAATGATGATATATGAGTTTTCCCGGCATTCTGCTTCTCTCTGATAGCTAGAGAAGATTCCAATTTGGTCTACCCTGTACCTTTCCTGCTACTTGAACGCAAGAAAATCTCACTTAAGCCCTTAAATGCTTGGACTTATTAATTTAATTAAACAAGGAGGCCATTACACTGAGGTGGCTTTAATGTGGTAGAGTGCCTACTAAGTAAACCCAAACCTAAGTTTGTAAATGCTTCAAGGTTACAAAATAGAAACCTAAGGACAGTCAATCACAAACAGCCATCCAGGATTCACTCTCTAGCCAACTGACAATTTCCTTACTTTGTCTCCATCTCTGCTTGATAAACTCTCCCTTCCAGCTCCTGTCTTTGCAGAACTTCTAATCACTTTCAGGTTGGTGCTGCCTAATTCAATTTTTGCTCAATAAACTCTTAAAATGTTTTAGTTTAAATTAGTTTATCATTTAACAGAATCACAAAGAAAGAAGAGAACAAACGTTCAAAAAAGCAAGAGACATAGTGGCAAAAACTGGAAGAGTATTTTCTTCTTAATGTTCAATAGTTTTTTTCAAAGGTTTAAATTCCATTTCTCTTGGTCATCTAGTGAGTGTATTTTTGCTTTTCCAGAAACTGCAAGATTATTTTCCAAAGTACATATTCCATTTTATTGCACCAGCAGCAATGAATGATAAGTTCAGTCACTCCATGTTCTCAGACACACATGTTACTGTTGGCTTGTTTTAGCCTTTCTAGTGACATTCAGTAGTATTTCACTGTGGTTTTAATTAACATTTTTCTGAGGATTAATGATTACTATCTTTTCATATATAACTGGCCATATGTAAATCCTTCTTTGTGAAATGTCTGTGCAATTTCTTGAATTATAAAGTTATTTCTATACTTTGGATACAAGTGCTTTATTCTAGATAGTAACCTTTATTGTGTCTTCAAATTCAGAGATTTGTTTTCTTTAGTACCTAATATATTAAGCCTATGCCATAAAGTTTTTAACTCATTTATTAATTTTTTTTAGCTCTAGAAGTTCAGCATGGTTCTCTTTTTATATATTCCCTTCATTTTCTCATTGTGTTTATGTTTTACTTTAAGTTACAGAATATGTAAAAGGCTCTATTAAAGTTTTTGTCGTTAACATTCGTTAGGTGCTTATGTTAATATAGTAGACATTTAGTCTTTGTCTGATTCTATGATTTCTGTCATTTCTATTATTTCTGGGTCTGTTTTTTATGTCTGAATTTTCTCTTGATTATTTTTAACACAGTTTTGCTTCTTTCCATCTCTAGTAATTTTGAATTAGGTGCTGCATTACGAATGCTATGTTGTTATCTAAATTGTACTGTCTTCCTTTAAAGAGTGTTGCTTTTTGATTTCAGGCAGTTAAATTGAAAGGATCAACTTGTTCCCTTGAAAATTTGTTTTGTTAGGGCCAGTCTAATTTAGCTGTACTTCAGAAGTCTGAACATTTGAGAGGCTCTACCAAGTGTCTGTGTGTTCACCAAGTCTCTCTATTCTTGCTGGTTAAAACTAGAATGTCCCCAGGCCAGTATAATCTAAATTAGAATTATGCAATAAATTAGAATTATGTGGCTTACACTTTTTTTTTTTTTAAGATTTATTTTTATTGTTTTGGACACAGAGAGAGACAGAGAGAAGAGGGAGGGCCCAGAATAGTCTCCATAATTGTACATAATCAGTTTTTGATATAGTTTCACTCCACATGTGGGCACAGGACCACACAGGGCAGGAACCAGGCTGGGGGCTTCCCATATGGGAGGCACGCCCCCGTGAGCTGGAGGCCTCCTACGTGGGGAGCTTTCCCGGGGAAGGAGCTGAACTGGCAGTCTCCCACATAGGTGGCTAGCCCAGTGAGAATCAAACTGGGGGCACACCCCAGTTCAGCATCTGGGTCCCCACAGGCCGGGACAGGGACACACTCCTCAGACACTGGGACTGTAAGATGAGTGCTCAACCCACTGAGCCATCCTGGCATCCCTCTCCTTGCTCACTCTTTGTCCTCCTGGGGTGTCACCCTATACATTTACAGTTTTCACTTGAAAGCTCAAGAGACCTCCCTTTCCCCATGCAGAGCTCTGTGGCTCTGTCTCTGAGATGCTTCCTGTCTTCTGGTCCTCTGCCCCATCACTTCTGGCTCTGATCTCTGTCACCTCAACTAATTGAAACCACTGAGTCAGTCTCTCTCTCTCTCTCTCTCTCTCTCTCTCTCTCTCTCTCTCTCTCTCTCTCTTAATCTCTCGATCAGGGTCCATTGAATACCTATAAGCAGAAAGATGAAACAGTCATTGAGTTCACCTTGTTTGGTTCTCTGTCTCACGGGACATAATCCTATCTACCTTTTGTCTGATGTCTGTAACCAGTTGCTTTGTACTTTTTTTTTCCAGGTTGCTACTTGTTGATGGGGAAAGAAAAACTCCATTAGTAGTTATTCTGGCATGACCAGAAGCACACTTATCCTAGATAGCAATTTCTGTGTATAAACGTGTAATGAGATGGTCATTCAGAAGAAGTCAGTGAATTGGGGTACATGAGGGCATTGGACGCAATAAGACAGAGAACTAAAAGATGAGTTGGTGGGCACGTGTTCTCCTGAAGTAAGGACTTTTTAGGGACTGTGTACATTTACCTGTGATACTCCTCTGGAACCAGCCATGTGGACCATGACTATATGTGCATAATATAATAGTGACAGCATACATTAATGTATAAAAATAATAAAATATTGACTATAAATATTTTAGGAGACTAGAAATGAGAGCGATCAATGGTCTGGGGGGAAAACAGAGATATTTGATTAGGTTGGCTTGAACTGAACCCTGAAAAAAATGATAGGGTTGAGAGAAGCTAAAAAAAAGTGAGGAAACTTTCAGGTCTTCCAGCAGACACCAATAAGGGAAAGTATCAAAGCTTAAGTCAAAAAAGCTGCGTGAATTTGCTCAAGTTGAGCAGTTAAGTTCTGTATGGGTACCTGGTATTTATTTCCTCCCAAATTAGCATTATATGTCCACTGAGTTTATGAAATATCTATTACAGTTCTTTAAAAAAACAATAGTGTCCTATGCAAATAGTTACAAATATCACTCTCCATCTATGAGTGTGGTGGAGTTCAGGTAGCATTCAATACAAACACTTGATAGCTATTATCAAAACAACTCAGTCATTGAAATAAGCAGAATCCAACCTTTAAAGATGGTCAATGCCACATGTTTCAAATATAAACTTTATACAATTAAACTTGCCTGACCAATCCAAGGGTGATATTTAATGATACCCCTTTATATTTAGATGTGCTATTTAAAAATGACACGGACAGGTTTAACAGATGTTGCAATGAACAAGAAATATGTTTCAGTCAATAAATCTGCAAATAGATATTCAGGGTAGGACTAAAAAAAAAATGTGCTCCATTCTTACCAATGTAATCACAGCAAGTAATATTTTATGATTAATTGCAGATGCATACAAATTCTTATGGTCTATTGGTCTCCATGTGGTATGATTTGCCAAGACCTTACACATCTCATGCATCATTATGTAATTCAGAAAACATTTTATCATTGTAAACATTCCATACTTCACATATGAGATGTCTATGTGACTTGGTGAAAAAAATCACCATTTATTCTTGTCACATCTGGGTCACAAACAGAATGTACTCACTTGAGAACATCATTTGATATTTCTCTGTACTTGAATGTCTTCATTTCTAATTTGAATTATAATCTAAATTACCAAATAACTTGGTGGAATGAACAAAAAACAAAAAGTTGTTCTGATGAAGCAAATATTTAAAGAAAATAATTTGATAATGTAATATGAAATAATTACTATACAAATTTCCCCCCATGGATACTAGGATAAAAAATTAAGTCTGAAGACAAATGAAAAGATGGCAATAAATTCTTTCAATTTTAAAATAAATACAAGTCATTCTCACTTTTATCCTTTTTTCTAGCAAAGTAAAAATATTATAGTTTATAAGATAGCAATGAAATTATGCAGAGAAGCTTCACCTAATGAGATAACTGAGTCTAATATTGAAGCTCAAGACTATAAAAGCACGTGACTAAAAAAAGATATTTATTGCAAAATTTAAAGATCCATTTCTTAGACTAAGAAAATATTTGGACAAATACTGTTCACGTGTTTAGTTCACTAAAACAATTTCTGGTTAGCTTTAATTCTTGAGGGTGGTTGAGCCAATCCTTCTAATGAGAATATTTGCCTAATACTTATAAGGTAAACCAATCATTTATTTCATATTAATACAAAAGCTAAACATAGTATATAGGACTTTTAGTTACTAAAGAAAAACAAGTTATTCATTTTGACCAATGTTTCCCTAGGTCCCAGCACAGTGATGACGTATGGTAGGTGCTTAATAAATAATGGTTGAATAAACAAGTGGATCGTAGTGGGGAATTCTTACAAAATTATAGAAAAGTAAACAAATCCAAGAAATTTATTACTCACATTAGCAAAGCACGTAACTTAAAGAGTTATTTTCAGGTATTCCAACATATTGATTGTTTTAGCCTATCTAGAACTATATAGTTGCTTGTTTGTTTGTTTTTGTCCCCAACTATAAACACTAAAAGAGGACAGTAAGGGTCATACTCAATTTAAACCTGAGAATGAATCCACAAAGTGAGGAAAGAATTTGAATACAGAGGCCGTGTTCCAAGAACATTTCTCTGTGGTTCATCCTGTACTTTCCCCACTAGTTAACATGTGAATTAACCCACTTCTCCTCCATTCTACTTTCATGACTCCCAGCCCAGGAAGGGCATTGTTCTAAGTATAGCCAATCCACTTTAGGTTCCAGACAGTTTCAGAGCTGTCCTTTAAAAAATGTCTTTAAACAATACTTTAAGCAATACCTTAAAAATGTACAAATCTCAATCCTGTATTGGCAAGGTATAGTTATTCTCAGATAATAATGAAAGGCATTCTATGATGTCAAGTGGAGTCATGAAAAATTGGGTTTGTCTAATTACAGGCTGGCATCTGCTTGAAGAGAGGTTGGGACAGTTACCCAGCCACTTAGCTGTGTACATTATAGTCTTCATTGCCACAAACCAGCCACTTCTCTTTGTGTTTTAGTCTCTATGGCAGCAAAACAGAATCAATAATAATGAGCTCAGTGTAAGAATTATTCACAATAAAAAAAAAGTCTACCAAGTGCTTTGAGCTCCTGAGATACTGTAAACACATTTTATCACTTGAATTTTGCGACCTTGTCCTTGTGGGAATCATGTGCCTCTCAGCGCCATGTTGCCTGTGCATTCTTTCCACACAGGCAGCTTTTTCTGTTTGATGTTTAGATGTGCTGGTCCAAGGTTTCACAATTTCCAGCCAACCATTTTTCTTTTCTTCTCAGTTTAAGAGAAAATTTTCCTATGCCTATTATCATGCATTTTTTCCTTTTCTTTTAAAAAGGGTGGTTCTTGGTTGTCATTTCAATACTAGTTGACTTGGAAGTCTTGAGACAAATTCCACAAGCTATGTGATTTTTAGATGGCATTTAATCACTGCTTTGGGTTCAGTTTCCATTACCATCAAAATGAGGATGGAAGTTTATGCAATCTTGGGGCCTATTTCTCCAAGTGTGGGTTATTGGCAAGAACATCTGCACCAGAAATACTTAATGGGGCTCAGTGCGAATGGAGTAACTATCACCCCAGGCCTCTCTACACAGAAATATTTCGTAGTAAACATCCAGCCATACTTATCCATGAGAAAGTTTGAAAGGTATTGTGCCAAGATAATAATTGGTGACCTCCTGGTTTCAGGGGCTTCTAAAAGAGATTCAACCTCTCTTCAAGCAGATGCCAGCACTTTGTCATTCTTCTTAACGAAACTCTGAGGAAGACGTCCTTAGTGTGGTCAGCTCTGCCTTACTCAACACTTTCCCTCAGTTATGTTGGGCAGAGCCTGGCAAGCTTCCCTTTGCAGTGCAGTGTGGCACACTGTAGGGAGGCATCCACTACGGTCAGGAGAGTCCCATCTCTATAACCCTGATCTTAAAGACATAAGGCCTGGTTGTTCATTTAATTGATTTCTGTAACAGCTTTCCCTGAGAAACAGTGAGAATGTGTGGTCTCAGATAAATTCAAACCACACCAACCAGAAGTTAATCAAGTTCATGATCAGGATAAAGTGACTTGTTCTTTTGCTTCCTAGAAGTTTATAGATGCAGTTCTGATGCCAATTTAACATAAAGGTGTTGTGTTTGGGTTTTTTTGTTTTGTTTTTTATTAAGTCCTTTACTCTAAATACCATCTGATTATTAACATTTTAACCTTTAAGTAAAGAATTCCCTAAAATGTCTTTTCCTTCTGTCCTGAAAGAAGAATATACCTTTAAGACACTACTCAGTATACCCAAGATATATAATAAAAAGGGTGGAGGGGAAGCCAGAATGGCTCAGCAAGTGCAGCGCTCACTTTGCAGCCCTAGGGTCCAAGGATTGAGTCCCAGTCCCTTCCCATGTGGACCCATATGCTGAACTGGAGTGTGCTTCCCACATGAGAGGTCCCCAGTTTGGTTCTTCCCTGGGTGGGCTTCCCATGTGGGAGGCCCCCAGTTCAGTCCCCAGCTCATGGGATGTGCCTCTCATGTAGGAGGCCCCTGGCCTGGTTCCCGCCCTGCAGGGCCCCCTCCCACCTGTGTGTAATGAAACCAGGTTGAAAACTGATGACACACAACTATGGAGACTGCTCTGGGCCCTCCCCCTTCTCTCTGTCTATCTCTGTCTCTTTCTCAAAAACAATAAAATAAATCTTTTAAAAAAGGGGGTGTGGTGGAAGGTTAGAATATCAATTTCACTTCAATAGACAGAAAAAAGATTGTATGGTTTAGTCAAAATACTCATCCAAAAGGACAAAACAGAGCAGTCAGCACTACAATTGACATAGCATCTTTTTACTCTATAACAAAACCATCACTCACACTTGTAAACAGTGGGGCTTTATTCCTGTCAAAGAGTTTGACATTGTTCAAGAATAACATTAGGACTTTGGATTCTATCATACACTGTATGATCTATATCACCCATGTCATATAATTTTATAGAGTTTCATCTCAATGTTTTACAATACTCTTTATAAACAAAGAATTCTCATCATTTTCCCTAGAAGAAAAAAGGTTCCCTATCTCATGAAGAACAATTTAAAAAAAAAAAAGGGTTACATGGCACGTTCAGTCCTATAAGACGTTAACGAAAGGTAATTAAGATGAAGGGCCCTTTCGCAGTGATGGAACAGTTCTGTGTCTTGGTTGTGGTGGTGGTTACATGAATCTACACAAGGTATGAAATTTCTAAGAACTAGACATGCAGAAAATGAGTGCTTGTAAAAACTGGCAAAATTATAATTAAGATATATAGTCTAATTGTATTATGCCAACATCAATTTCCTCATTTTAATAATGAACTCTGGTTATTGAAGATGTTATGGAAAAAGGAGGGAAGTAGCTGGGTGAAGAGCACATGGGACCTCTATGTATTACTTTTCACAACTCTTTGTTATGCTACGGTTCAAAATAAAAAGTTAATGGACAGGTTAAGAGTTCATCCCGTTGTTTATTCCTCTTCAAATAAGCTGATGGCAGATGCTTTACCCACGCACGTTATCTGTACAAAATGCAATTCTTTTCATTTGAAAAATCCAACAGGGATCAGGAGCAGCTTCACTAATCACTCATCACCCTTTAAAATTCAAGCTAAATTCTACAGAATATAAGTAACCCAAAAGTGAAACTCGAGCAGGTGTTTTAGCTGACTTATAAACACAGATTTCTCAGACTTTGAAAAACTGTCAAGAGATTTATTACCCATATCTGGGCCATCTGGTCACTTGAGGAAGTTGCCTGTCTTTTAACCCTTCTCTGTACACAGTTGCTCTTCCTTCTCTACATTTTCATATCTCCTTTTGCCCCTTTGCTTGCTAAAAACCATCAACTTCTTAGAAGTTCCTGGATTTTTCTCTAGAAACTGGATTTTGTACAACCTTCACTGAGCATCATGAATGTTCTCAAGGACGTGAGATGTGCTCTGAAGGGCATGAGCCTGCTATGTTCACACTCTTCTGAAATGTTAGTCAAGAACGTGATTTGAGTTTTAGCTGCTCAATCACTAATGAAGGGAACTTCAGGAACCCCCTCTTTATACTCAGCTTGCTAGTGCCAATAACCCTGAACAAAACCAGGAATTCTTACAGGAAAATATGTTTGGCAAGGTGGTAGGGTGAAGGTGTGGAGGGAGACAAGGGATGTGAACGTATGTTATAAGGAATTAGAGATGAGCCAGAAAAGAGAGAGAAGCAAGTGTACTTAAAAAAAGATCTGTCATCTTGGTCTCAGCTTCTTCATCCATAAAACAGAAGTTTTGACTAGAAAGCTTGATACTGCAATATTCTGGTATTTGAATAACTTAATAAATTAAGCAAATTATCCAAAAGGCAGGGAAAATCACTTCTTCAAATGCACCTCAGTTTGTATACCAAACAAAAACATTTTCTTATATTTTTATCTTAGAGAATTCAAATACAGTGAGCAAGGAAAGATTTCAGAAATAACTTTATCTTTGATTCTCTTAAACTATCAGAATCATCAGATTATAAGGATTATGTTCCTAGCCACAAGCACAAATCTGCTTCCTAGAGCTTTCTCTGAGTGAGAATTGGAAGAGAGAAAAATGGTCTGCAGCTTTTGGTCCCTCCTCATATACACCCACACTGGGAATTTAGAAAAAAAAAACAACATAAAATCCATATTGCAGACTACAGAGCAGCCTATCCATTGCACTAGGAGAAAGAATATTTTCCTATCTTAGTTTGCCTTTGCTCTGCAGAATTTATTGCCTGTTGAGGCCTCCGGATAACCCCAATTCATATAAACAGGAAATACAATTTCAAGTAAAGAAAAAAAGGAAAGAGAAATCTGGACAAACTAAGCACTATAGGTACCATGCACAATGAAAAATTAGTGTATTGCTAAATTTCCTCCCCGCAAGATTATGTGATTGTGGATTTCCAAAGAGCTTGAGATTGCGTATAGTTGATGCGAATCAGGTGCCTCAGAGTCCCTGATGGTGTTCACTAGTTCAAAGTTAAATGGGGCGGGGGTGCCCCGTTGCAGACACAAGAAATAAGATTTCAATCAGCCTCAGTCACATCCTCTCATGATAGGTAGACCCTGTAAATACTAAAGTGCTGGAGAACTGAAAGTATCTTCTGACACAAGCCAAAATGCATTTAGAAAGTGAAAACTGAACAGAATTTAATGACACAGTAAATTGTAAAACTGCTAGGAGTTGTACAGTAATGATGTGGAAAGTTAAGACAAAGCTTACATAGAAAATATTTTCAAAAATTTGTAGTTGACATTATATCTCTCTATATATGATGCTATATTTTACCTTTCTCCATATAACACATAACTGAACGTCTGAATATATACACTTCTTGTACTCCCAAACTTATATTTTCTTATCTGTTGCAGCAAATAGATACAGCAAGAGATCACAGATGACACAGACATTCTAATAGTGCCTTGGTGGCTAATGCTACACAGATGTGATCCTTTAACCCTGTGGGCTATAACATACATGTTTATGTAAAGTAGCAGTGACAAGCCATTGCATTAAGATTGTGCTTTTACTGGATATGATTTAACTGGTCTTTAGAACTTACCACACAATAGAAAATGCTATTTGTGAAAACTCTGATAAGTTGGAGCAATGGGTAGGGTTGGCTTAGAGATAACAATTAACAGAGAGATAACTTGTGTGTGAGGTGCCCACAGTTTCATAGTGGATGAGAAATAGCAGTGTCTTAAGACACATGCTATGGGGACTGAGATATTCTGGAATGTTTAGGAAAGGCTTACTGGAAAGAGTGATCTGTGCCAGGGGGCTAGATGGAAACCGAGTGGTCTGGGGTGTAGGTTGGGGTGTAGGCTGGGGACAGGAGCAGCTTGTGCAAAGTCACATGCGAAGGCATACGCACTGAGGGAAGCGGCAAGTGCGTGGCATTGCTCTGGCTGCGTGATGGATGCTACAAAGCAAGTAGTGGACATATGAGCACGGGCCTTCATGCACCCTATTCAAAATTTTGAACTTGACCCTGAAAGCTATAGAAAACACAGGCTTTTAAACAAGGGAGTAAGATGCTCAAATTTTCCTTTAAATAAATCACACTGCCTGCTATATGATGGATGAATTTAAATGAGACCAGTTAAGAACCTGTTGTAGGGATTCAAGAAAAGAAATGAAGAGAGCCTGAACTAAGACAATAACAATGGAAGGGGAAGGAAGAGCATGACAATGACAGATAATGAAGATGCAGAGTTGACAGGCCTTGAAAGTGGCCCAGATGCAGCAGGGAGAGAGAAAAGAGGGACTTGGGTATTCCCAGGGTTAGTGAGCAAGGACAGTAGCACCAATCACAAATAATAAATACAAAAAGGATTTGGAGGGTGATGAGTTTAGTTTTAGACTTGTTTAATTGTGAAGTGTTCATAGATCATCCAGAAATGAGTAATTTCTAGTAATCAGAGACTCCAAGATAGAAACCCTAATTGCAGATGCAGCCTTGGGATCATCAGTGTCCATGATCAAAGCTATGAGCTTGAATGAGGTCACTAAGTGAGGTGGTATAGTGTGAGGAGAGAGAATTTAACTCTAAGAATTACATCTGTTAGTAGCATGGATAAATGGGGAGGTACTCATAAAGGCAGCTCAGAAGAAGCAACAAGACACAGCAACAAAGCATTATACAAACCAAGGCAGGATAGTGTCAAGAAAGAGGGAATAATTAAGAGAGAAGTTTGAGGCAACAATATGGAAAATTATCTACTAGATTTAACCACTTTGGGATATTGACAAGAGTAGTTTCAAAAGAAAACCAAGAGAAGGAATTTAGGATTAAATTATAAAAGTCGTGGACAATCTTATGTATTGAGGGTGAAGCTAATTAGAAATGAATAACAGAAGATCTCAAAGAGAGTTCATATGTAGAGTTCACAGGATGAGTGTGTCTTGGGAAAGTTGGAGAGTATAGTCAGCAGAGGGGTTCAGAACACAGTTGAAGAGATCTGCCCTGGACAAAAGTGAATAACTTTTTCACTCAGTTAGAAATGAAGGAGAGGAGAGGTGCAAGAAATTGAGAGAGATGTTCTTAGGATGGCTTCTCTGGTCTCTATGAAATAGGGGACAATGTTATCAGTTTCCAGTGAATGGGTAGGAAGTGAGATAAGAAAAATGAGAGTAGTGTGGTTTCATTCATTTAACATTTGCTCAATACTTAACTTGATTCAACAACACTTACTATAGGGTACTGACCTACGCCAAAAATTGAATTCACATTGCTTATAAATGCATGGTAGGAGAAAGATCTAGAACAGCAACCAGAAGAATTTGAGTAAGATCCCACAGGTTGCAGACTGAAGAATCTCTGCCAACAACGCTAGGCATCACTAATGCTATTGATACGATCACATGAAGGAAGCAAGATTTTCTCTAGCTTGCGCTGGAAGTCTAAGCCTAGAAGTAAAATGCAGCTGCTGAAATGGATCACGTTTGATATTGTGGAGAGTGCAGTAGAAAGACAAGGGAGAAAGAGAATATTGGTGATAGAATTACAAGGTCAGGTATTATGAGACAGAGAGGTATTTAAATAGAGTGGGGAACACAGCCTCTAAAGTCGTGATAGACTGTACACAACAGAGAATTCAAAAGACTGAAAGAATCGGGGAGCTGGAAGAGAAGCTTGAGGGAGGCAAAGAGGTACTACCGATAGACATATTCCAGGAGATTATTTCAAAGCATCTGATAGCAGCTACAATTTCAGAAAATAAACTCTTCTAGAACGTGGCCATGGGAGTAAGTTGCTGAAGTAGAAGCAAATGTGAAACTGAGACATTTGGAGGCTAAGGCGTCAGACATGCAGTTCATCTGGACAATGGAGTGGTGAAAAGGGGTGTGACTCATGTGAAGGAGACGGGTCAAGAAAAGGATGACCACAATGGCACAGACCTCACAGAACAAGCAGTTTTACACAGACATAGGTATGCATAGACCTGGAAGTGAAATTTAGGGGGCCCCAATCCTGTCCTGGTCTGATGGCACATGACAGAGAGAGTGTCACAAGATAAAACACAAGTGTTTTAGGAGACCAGCCAGTGTTCTGTTATGGCAACACATTGGGGGAAATTCAGGAAAGAGGATATTGGGCAGATGGGTGAATAGAAGACTGGTGGGAAACATTAGAATGAAAGGTAGTATCCCCAAAACTTGAAAACCTTCATTTGCAGAGATATATGTACCCCAATGTTCATCACAGCACAGTTCATGGTGACCAAGTTGTGGAAAGAACCAAAAGGTCCTGTGATAGATGACTGGATAAAGAAGATGTGGTACATTTACACAATGGAATACTACTTAGCAATAAGAAAAGATAAAATACTGCCATTTGTGACAACATAGATGGACCTTGAAACCATCAGATCAAGTGAATTAAGTCAGACTGAAAGAATCAAGAAACATATGACCTCACTTACAGGTGGACTATAAAACTGAA
>PVKE010031245.1:0-19153 GCA_004027555.1 Craseonycteris thonglongyai
AGCCCAGCAAAGTTAAACAGTCCTCCTGGGCATTGGATCCTCAAGGTTTGCTTCATTAGAACAAAACTCACACCAAGTGAACTACTCAGCCCCCATAAAATGTTCAGTCCCAATGAACTAATTCATTTTAAATTTAGAAAATGCTAGGAGTGCATGTATGAAATTCACAGGTGAGTATACATCAAAGCTGTTCAGAATCAGCCAGGAGAGCATCTCAAAGGAGCACTGAGAGGTTAGAGAGAGGGTCAGAACATGACTATAACTCGTCTTGAACCAACGGCAGGTTGTCCCATAGATCTGCAGCCAAGTACTCCCAGGCAGAGATGACTGGGAAATGAGAGGCTTTGGGAGAATAGAAAACCCCAGGGAGACCAAGTGGCAGGACTTTTCAGCTGATATGCGTGGACATGGTTAGGGCCTAGAGCAGGTTCTATAGTGAGGGATAAGTGTAAAGGGCACTACATTGATCAGAGGGACTGAGAGAGTCAAACGAACGCAGGTTTCCAACTTGGGGAGGGGGAAGTAAATGATACTGCATTGTCACACAATCACAAACTAGAATACACAACCATTTTTTTTATCATTGCTCTTGTTATTTTATTATTATTATAAAAGGGACAATGAGTACTTGCTATGCACCAGACACTTCAATAAAGTTTTGCCTGTATTGATCCTCAAAACAACCCTGTGAAGTAAGCATTCTGTTTATCCCATTTTGCTAATGAAACTGAAACACAGAAGATGTGGAAGTAATTACTTTGTTGACAAAATGATCTTAAAAGTAGAGAGGGAGAGAAGTCAAATAAAGACTTAGGTTACACAGTAGACCAGATTTACTTATGGGCATGAAATGATTCACAATCAACAATAAATAATTGAAATTTCCAACAGTTGCTTCAAAGGACATCCCTGGCAACTAATCCCACCCTTGGACCTCCCACTGCACCCCTGGAGATCCCTATTCTCCCACTTGTAAAAGATGGCTTTCAGAAATATTCAGCAAACTGAATAAAAGAACAAAAAATATGTCCCTCAGTTTTTCCATTCCAACTTCTAGCTTGAACCATCATTTTATAACTTTCCCCAAAATTTCAATACATTTTATCAGCTTAAAATTTCCCATGCTGTCAAAAATATAATACAGATCTTAGCAAAATACTGATAAAACATGAACATACTATTTTGGTTAACTGTTGATGTATTGTAATGAACATTTTTTTCAGTAGAGTGACAAAATTATCAAGGATGATTAAAATATGTTTAGTATTGACAATACAAATTTGTATGCATTTTCATGATTATTTCATTTGCATGCAATGACCTTGGTCTCCAGATTGTTTGACAGCATAAATGAAAAAGTTGCAATATTAAGAGTATTGTTCTTCACACTACTACCTAGGGTCAAATGTTCTATTCAATTTGGCCTTACTTAAGTTGCAGTGCTTCAAAGTGTGAATTATAGTGTGGAATAACCATTAAAATTTCAGCCTATAACCTTATTCAAAAAATGTTCACTTATAAATAGCAGAGATATTTTTTCTTATCAAGTAACAAGAACAGAATAAAGGTAAGAGGGGAGGGGGTTAGGGGAAGAGGGAGCAGGAGTCAAGTATATGGTGATGGAAAGAGAACTGACTCTGGGTGGCGAGCACATAATGCAACACACAGCGATGTAATGTAGAATTGTACACCTGGAACCTATATAATTTTACTAACCAATGTCACCCCAATAAATTTAATAATAAAAAATAAAGGTAGAACATAAAGAAATATAAAAAATTAAGTGCAATATATATACTGAAGAAACATTAGGTTGACTTTCAATCGGATATATTCGTCTTTCTACTTGAATGGATTGTATATGAATAAGCTATATGGAAAGGACACATTTCTTCTATAGTCCTATCTTATGTGAGGAACATGGCACATATGCAGTACTAATCTAGAACACAAAGAACCTCACAGGGAATCCAATGTAAAATTTCAGTTCATGATACGCTAAAGAATCACAAAGTGAATTTCCACCTCAAAATTTCTCTGTAATAAAATACATGTATATTTACCAGCATATATAATGTTTCTATCATCTTACTGATAGGAAATAGATTGATATCAATGATTATATATGCCAGGTAAATGATGTAATCACTGAAATTCATTTCAATCAATATTTATGTAGAGCCTAATATAGGTGCACACTGCTCTGAAAAAAACAAAAGGAAAATGCAGTCCTCTTTAGAGAGTTCTATGATCAATACAGAAATTACTGAGGAAGATTAAAAAGTAGGAAATCATGTAAAAGCTATCGCAATGGTCTTTTACACAGAGGATACAACAGTCTGACCAGCAAAATTGGCAGTGGGGATAAAATGTACAAGGAAGACAAATTGTGTTAGGGTAAATCCTGTAAGAAACTGACAACTTTTGAAGTAGATATGAGGCAAAAGGAGAAGGCAAGAAATCCCAAATTTGCTCATTTGAAGTCACTAGTTATGTTTAAGGCTATATAAATATTATCTGAAGAACTGAGTTTCTATTATTGTAAAAGTGTAGTGAATTAGTAATTATGTCCAAATATTTTGCCACCATATGGAGATCATTAATATACACAAATTACACTTTTAAAATTAGCATACTTAGTAACATTGAATTTTTAAAGTTTTTAAGAGGCTAATATAAAAACAGTGCAGGGGAAGCCGGGGTGGCTCATTGGGTTAGGCGCTCACTTTGCAGCGCCGGGGACCAGGGATAGAATCCTGGCCCCGGCCCGTGCGGAACCATGTGCTGAACTGGAAGCTCCCCAGTTCAGTTCTCTCTCTGTCTGTGTTTCTGTATCTCTCTCTCTCTCTCTCTGTCAAAAATAAAATAAATAAATAAAAATATATTAAAAAAAACCAAAACAGCGCAAAAATAACGATGAATCTAAATTTTTCTAATACCTCAGAAATTAAAATCAGTAATTTAAGTTAAGATCAATAGTTAATTATCGAAGCAGTGATTAAACTTAAGATCATCTTTTGGGTAGCTCTCTATTTACTGCACAAATTTACTTTCTTGTCCCTGGAACATTCATTCTGCTTTATGTAATTGACAACTTCTAACTCATCGCTGACGGGGACAGAAAAGCATCTTTAGTTGTCTGTCAAAACTGTATAAATATTTTTTCCTTGCTTTTATCCTAAGGAGTCTACATTTCCATTGTGTATCAGAGGCAGGTGTTCTGGACTCTTTTCCTCTGATCCGTGAAGCAGACATGTGCCTGTGCTGATGTAATGACATTTCTTATGCAGGTTGTCCTCTAAATAAGTAGATGCTGTGGAGAACTGAGGCAGCTAAGTGTCATTCTAAAATGATCTGGGTAACTGCCAAAATTCCTCCCACGTTTTCAGGTTCTCTTTCAAATTCTGGCCACTTCTTCAGCTCTGAAGAAACAATGGTTTGATTCACTTTAATTAATAAACTTTAATTTATAAATCATCAAAATGACCCTGCATGGAACTAGAAGATGTT
This sequence comes from Craseonycteris thonglongyai, assembly GCA_004027555.1. Classification (NCBI taxonomy): domain Eukaryota; kingdom Metazoa; phylum Chordata; class Mammalia; order Chiroptera; family Craseonycteridae; genus Craseonycteris; species Craseonycteris thonglongyai. Next base: position 3,511 of record PVKE010031245.1, read on the forward strand.
AAGCAAAATAAGTCAGCCTAAGAAAGAAAAACACCATATGATCTAACTTATATGTGGAATCAAAGAACAGAATAAATGAACAATCAAAATAGGGTAAAACAAAGACTCATGGACACAGTCAATAGTTTAGTGATTACCTGAGGGTAAGGCAGGAGGGGTGGGAGGGAGGTGGGTGTCAAATATGTGGTGATGGAAGGAGAACGGACTCTGGGTGGTGAGCATACAACACAACACACAGACAATGTACTGTAGAAATGTACACCTGGAACCTATGTACTCTTACTAACAAATGTCACCCTAATAAATTTAATTAAAAAAAAAGACCCGTTCCACCTGACCATGATTCTATTTTTTTGCCAGGTTAAATTAATTGATGATCAAGTTACTTTCAATTATAATCAAGTTATTTTGTGATCCAGTGTAGTTCTTTCAAGGAGGTTTACCCACTTAAATACTGATCACTGTAATGTGACGTAGGCACCATTTGAGATTTTATATACTTTCTTAGTGGCCACATGGGTAGAATACATAATACAGTGAATTTTTTCTATTTTGTATCGATTTATCTGGAAACTAATGTAACATTGATATATAGCTCACTGGAACAGAAAACTGCAGATTTCTCATTTCTAGAATCAATAAGACCTTGATTGGTTTATGCCTGATAGTGATCCATTATTTACTTAAATATAAACCTAAGACACACAGAAAGACAAATATTGTATGATCTCATTTACATGTGGAATTTCAAGTAGTCAAACTCAGAAACAGCATAGAATGGTGGGGACCAAGGGCTGAGGGGAGGAAAACCGGACAGGTGATGGTCAAAGGATACAAAGTTTCCAGTTTTATTTTATTTTTAAACCACTTTACTGATGTATGCTTGACCTGTAAAAAGCTATATAAGTTTATTATAAACAACTTGGTAAGTCATGCTGCATAGTGCCCACAGCTAGAGGTCCTGTACTGCATACTTAAAATTTACTAAGAGGGTAGACTGTATGTTAAAATGTTGACATTCACTCACACTCTCACACACACACACACACATACACACACACAGAGACACACAAATAATAATAAAGAAGGAGAGGGGAAACTTTGGGAGGTGATGGATATGTCTATCCTTGATGATGGTGATGGTTGCATGAATATATACTTATGAGCAAACTCAGGTTGTTTACAATAAATTTGTATAGCTTTTTACAGGTCAAACATACATCAATAAGGTGGTTTAAAAATAAAATAAAACTGGAAAGTTTTTACTAAAATAAATCTAAAACTATTAGCAAATGTGTAATAAAAATAATAATGCGCATGGCAAAAAATACAAACAATAAACAAAATATAAAGTAAAACATCAGTTCTACTTTTTTCCCTACCCTCCCCAGAGAAATCTACTGCAATTTGTGTGTGCATCATGCTAAATAACATACATGTATGACAAATATAGATATAAATATTTCCATATTGCATGCAAATATACAAGCTAGATACACAGACCATATATATAAATATATGAGGGCTGTCTGGAAAAAACTTCAGACTTAAATGCCTCTATATTTTATATTACATTGCTGGACACTTTCCAGACAGCCTACACACACACACACACATGTATATGCATGCATATAGTTCAGACAAGGACTGTCCCATCCAGATTTTTATAAAAACAAAATTTTTCACATAATATTCTGTGGATATATTCATGTCTCTGCACTCTAATTCATTTAAAAGGCTATTAGTATTTGTTTTTATAGGTATACTATAAATTATGTAATCAATCACCCATTTACAGACAAATTACTTACAACTTTTATTATTATAAGTAATGGAATCATACTTGCACAGGTATATTGATGCACATTAGCCACTTTATCTCACAATGACAAGCCAGAGCTATTTTGTAGTGTGGTGGAAATTATAGGAAAATTTAGAATTCAATTAAAATATATTGACAAACTGCCCTCTAAGATTGAAACAATATGTTATTCTATGAAGAATATAATATGTGAGTGTCTATTTTCATATCCTCAACCAATTTAGGCATTATTATTTTTTAATTGTTACATGTATTGGGGTAACATTGGTTGATAAAAAGTACATAGGTTCCAGGTGTACAATTCTACAGTACATTGTCTATGTCATCATTAGTTTCAAATTGATTTACTTATTAATGAGTGATGGTGAGCAAGTTTTAAAATACTTATTGTCTATTAGTATTTATTTTTCTATAACTCTGAGCATATCTTTGGCCTATCTAATTTTATTCGTATTGCTGTTTTTGGTTTTTAAGAGATCTGTGCTCACTCAGGAAAATTTATTTAAAGCTACACCATTTTTCAGTTTGTCATTTGACACTTTAATGGTATTTTTCAATTAAATAAGTTTTTAGATTTTTGTTAGTCAACTGTATAGTATTTTATTTATGGATTTTGAACCTCATGATATCATTTCTCAAGCACGTTAAAAAGAAAAATGCCTGCATTTATTTCTAGTACTCAGATCTATTGAGGTATAAATTACTTGTAATAAACTGTACATTTTAATAGCATACACTTTGATATAATTTTAAATAAGTATACACCTATGAAACCATCTTCACAATCAAAATAATGAACATACCCATTACCCATGAAGGTTTCCAAGTGACCCTTACTAAGCCCTCCTTCCTGTCCCTCCACGCCCCATTTCCAAGAAAGCAACTACAAGCTTTCTATCGGCATATCTTAATTTGCATTTCTGGAAATGTATATAAAAGAAAACAGCTTACGGGCTGCTGCGCAGGAGGCTTATCACACGACCGCCATTTTGTGTAGGAGACTTGCAGGGCAAATGGGCTGGTGCTCCGCTGGGGTCTGAAGCCAACCTCTGTTGTGGGGCCTCTGGGAGGGGCTCCTGTGCAGGTTCAAGTCACCCTCAGCCTATGAACTTCCAGGGAGCACCTGGTAAATGCTACAAAGTGATCCAGGGTCCACAAGAGTCTTTTTGTATCCACTCTTGGGAGTAACGTGTTTATTTATTAGAACCAAGTCACAAGGTACAGTCCATGTTAAACGAAAAGGATTATACAGAAGCCTAAATAACAGGATGTAGGGACTAATGGAAGCTATTTTAGTAGCTGCATTCCACAAACCAATACAAAAATGATGTGAACTTCTAGTTAAGAAAATATTAATCAAATAGCAGCACAACTACTTTAGCTGTTCTTGACGTCTTGCTCTAAAATAAGAAAGAAGAAAGAGAAAGAAATAAAGAAGGAAGAAAGGAAGGGAGGGAGGGAGGGAGAGTGAAACAAGAAAGAAAATTAAACCTTCCAGTGAAAGTTTGTACTTGAATGGAAAAAATTGAACATCATCTTGGTTTCAGAATGATCTAGACCAGGTGTGTCCAATCTTTTGGCTTCCCTGGGCCACATTGGAAGAATTGTCTTGGGATACACATAAGATACACTAACACTAACGATAGCTGATGAGCTTTAAAAAAAATCTTATAAGGTTTTAAAGTTTATGAATTTGTTTTGGAATGCATTGAAAGCAGTTCTAAGTCATGTGCAGCCCACAGGCATAGATTAAACAAGCTTGATATAAAGGTTGAGAAGAGTCAAAAGCCTCAATGTTTTATAAATAGTAAACCATCTAAAGGTTGCCTGATTAAAATTTCTGGAACTGGGGGAAGCCAGGATGGCTCAGTGGGTTAACTGCTTGTTTTGGCTTTGCAGCCCCAGGGACCAAAGATTGAATCCCGGCCTCCGGCCCGTGTGAACCCATATGCTGAACTGGGGTGTGCTTCCCATGTGGGAAGCCACCAGTTCGGTTCTTGCCACCCACCCCATTTGGCCCCTAGCTAAAGGGGGTGTGCCACCCATGTGGGAGGCCCCATTTCCTTCCCTGCATGCTCTCCACCCCCCCACACACACCTGTGTGGAATGAAATCATGTTGAAAACTGATGGCGTACAACTATGGAGACTGCTCTGGGCCCTCCCCCTTCTCTCTGTCTCTTCTGTCTCTGTCTCTCTCTGTCTCTGTCAAAAACAATAAAATAAATCTTCAAAATATTTTCCAGAAGCAATAATGTTCATTGAATTTCCAAAAGGAATTATTCAAGAAAATTTCAAACATTTCAAGTATTCATGGGTTATGGGTATTTTATTCTTTGTACTTTTATGATGTTTTAAATATGTTATCATCAAATATTGTCTTCCTCAGCTCAGGTAAGTTAAAATGACCATGATGGAATAGCTAGCTACTGACAAAGGATTTGGATACTTTGGTGGCACACAGGGAAAATAAATGACCTCTCACTGAGTTGATCTTCCTATAACAGGGTACCCATTCACTAAATTATTGTCAATGAATTATATTTCTAATAATGTCAAGGAGTTATACAAAAACTTTTCCAATTTCTTCTGTTTCTTTTTGCCCCAATAGGGCACATTTATGAGAAGAATGGAATTTATGAATGAGTCTGTGTTTACTGAATAGTTTCCTTTAGAAAGTAATTGGCCCAAGTGAGAAAAGAAACCCTTAGTAGTTTCTAAGATGGTCTGAAGCGTCCTTGGTTCATTTTCTTCTTAGTATCTCAGTAATTTTTCATAAATCCTTTAGGCAAAAAGTACTATCTATTATTCCACTTATTAAGGAGATATACATATTCATATGAATTAATATAAAAACAACATAACATAATATAATATATAATATATATTATATAATATATTTTATATTGTATTATATTAGAATCAGTTACAGTATATCATGTATTTTTACCCTACAAACTTATTGGTCACTTGATAAAGCAATTCACGTAAGTTAAAAAGAAAAAAAAAAAAAATAGGGGAAGCCGGGATGGCTCAGTGGGTTGGGCGCTCACTTTGCAGCCCCGGGGACTGAGGAGCGAATCCTGGCCCCAGACCGTGCGGAACCATATGCTGAACTGGGAGCTCCCCCAGTTCAGTTCTCACCGGCGTGAGACCCCGGCCCAGTTCCTGCCCTGTGCAGCCCCGCCCACCTGTGGAATGAAACTATGTGGAAAAACCAATGATGTGCAACTATGGAGACTGTTCTGGGCCCTCCCCCTTCTCTCTGTCTCTGACTGTATCTCTCTCTCTCTCTCTCTCTCTCTCTCTCTCTCTCTCTCTCTCTGTAAAAAAACAATAAATAAATCTCTAAAAAAAAAAAAGGAAAAAAAAACCAACCCACTAATCACTTACTGATGTGAAGTGTGTGCCTGTCAGGCACAGCACAGCTTCTCACGTCTTGACATTGGACTGATCACTGCACCCTTCCTTTTCCATTCCACTTTGATTTTTGTGTGGTACGTGCTACTTATCAGAGCAACCACTAAAGACTTGAATTTTAAATGATATGACAGCGTAAGAAGAAATGTAGCACGATCAAAACTTGAAATTAATTACTTCAAGCAAGTAGTTCACAATGTCAGACTGATGCTGACCTGTGTTCTCTTGAAAGTTAAAATACTCTGCAGCACCACTGTGAGTTTGCTGTTTTGCTCTGGGGCATCATGGTGCATACTTTGGGACTGTTGAGTCCAGAATAAAAAATTCAAATAGCCACATAATATGAAAAACTCTAAATGGTCCCTCCAGAGTATCTCACATCATCAGGAAAGTCACAAAACTCTATATAGAGTTCATAGGAATGGTCACAGCAGTAAATCACATACATCAACGAGAACATGGCAGTGGATATGACAAAAATGACCACCGAATAGTACAAGTATTGCTCTTATTTGGACCTGTAGTCAACTAAAGACAGTGGTCGGCAAACTGCGGCTCACTGCGGCTTGCGAGCCGCAGCGAGCCGCAGCTTGCTGACCACTGAACCATTCTAGATCAACCCTGGGTTACACATCAGACATTTGTAGAGAATTTCACTCCAGATCAACCGAACCAGCTTAATGGATACCAATATTTTAAAATAGTGACCCTTGATGTGACTTTAACATTACTCACCACTGTTAGATGCCTGTGGCCAAAGATTTATGCTTCTGTCTATCCCCTGTTTATCTGTCTAGCTTTTTCGGCAATACTGCTTGTTATACTCTTATATTTTACGTTCTGACAATCACTAATATACTCTCTCAATAATGCCATGACTTCTAGTTCCTGGAATAATAGAATCCATGAAGAAATTTACAGGCATGTTACCCATATCCCACACACAGTTCAGAAAGCAATCTCTGGAAGCCCTTTTATACAAACTGGTATTAATATATTGATCTTTGACTGATATGAATAATTGATATTAGGAGTTTAAAAGCATAGACTTTGAAGTTACTTCAGTTCTATCATCCAGTAGATATTGAACCATTGGCAAGTTATTAATCCTTTCTGAGCTTTCACTTCTCCATGAAAAATGTTTGAATTTACAGTTGATTCACATTATTTGGAGATTCTATATTTTCAAATTAACCTACTCACTAAAATTTATTGGTAACCCCCTAATCAAGATTCACAATGTTTCCCTCATCATTTGTGGACAGTTACAAGTAGCGAAAATTTGACTCTCCTGCTAGGCTGAGCAGTGGGGCCACTCTGTCTTTCTTGTGCTCTACTTTTCACATCTGTGTACTTTTTGTCAGTGATTTTGCTATTTCAAATGGCCTTCAAGTATAGTACTGAACTGCTATCTAGTGGTCTTAAGCTTGAAGTCTGTACTATGTAATAATAAGGGAGACAATACTGTCTTAGATGAGCCTTTTTTTCAGACATGCGTTGTAGTGCTGTTGGCTACAAGATCAATGTTAATAAATCAACAATGTATGTTAAAATGCAAACATTGTGACCAGGAATCTAAGCATTTGCCTAGGAACAGTAGTAGTTCAATATTCACTAACTCAGGGTTTACAGTGACTTTGTGTACCTACCAGGAATAATGAGACTCAACTGTATTTCTAAAGGTTATTGCTGTGAAGAAAGGAAATTATATGTACAAAACATGTAGCAATGTATTATATTGTATTAATGCCGTGAGTTTTAATACTGTGGGTAGTTTTGCAGACTAGTTTTCACACAGTGTAGATATCTCTCAGGCCATTGGGAAAGCATATTCTTACTTCAGTGCACTAAATGACTCCTCCATGCCGCAGACAATATGACAATGTTGCTCAATAGCTCATACGTAGAAATAGCATCATGCCAAGCAGTGAGCTGCTCAAAAAGAAATATTTCAAGTTCAGTGCAAAGCTGTTGTCCCTTGTCAACTCTTGTCCTAAATAACACATCCTGCAAATTCCCCTGGATAGCTTTACCTTTAAATGTATTTATTTGTCTGGCTTGAATTTCAGTGGCCCCTATATATTTTCTAAGTTCTTTATGGGCTTGTCGTTACGCCTCAGCAATGAAAGTGACACAGGTTAATTTAACAGTCACTGATGTTTATCGCTGACATAATTTAAAATAATGTACTATTTACCTATGGATTCTTCCAAACAGTGAAATTATCTATTAAATACAAACACAAAGTCAAATGAACTCATCAAAAGTGGTGCTTGTGGCTATGTGAGTGAGTGTGTGGGTGTGTGTATGGGTATGTGTGCAGAAAATATTTCTAGCCATCTACCTAACTGTTAAGGCAGAAGTGCCATTTTTCAATTTTGAAACGGATTCATGTTTATGCATGTAACAGACTGATGCCAAGATAGTTGTCAAAGTTCTGCTTCAGACATTATGTATTTTTGACAGCTGCAAACTCACAACTTATTTTTACTGTTTTTTCAGTTTGCAACATTTTATATTCCTGACATTCATTAACTGCTTTGTGACATTCAGTGTCCAGTGGAAGTAACGCCATAACATCATAAGACTTGCTTTGTCTCATATGAGACGAACAGCGATTAGAACATTTCACCTAAAATGTCACATAGTGTGCTTGAGTGTGATAGTGTTATGTTAGAGAATCACATACTTATGCTTTTGTAAGGAAAGAATTTGTGTAGATTACCAGCTCATAAAAAGGGAGCATGACTTTAGCCAGGGTGTTACTTCTACTGGACCCTGTATTTTTCAGCACCATAACAAGCCTTAAAAAGCAGTGCTCTTTGGAAAGGCCATAAAATAATGACTTTTCCTACCAAAAGCTAAATGTTGCCCATATTTTAGGAAAAAAAGGAGAGCCTGAAAGTCATGTATAAATGCTTTTGATTTTGTGTCTCACTCCTGCCCAAATTCTAAGAATGACTAGCCTATTGCCTTTGAAAGACTCTGAGTCTGTTTATCAAATGTCTTAGAATATTGCTTTGAATCTAGCCATGGGAACCAACTGTGAGAATGAAAAACAAAAAGCTAGCTGCTTTACCATTTTTCTACCCTTGAAATTCCTAAAAGTTTTAAATAATGAATGCAGATTTGAAGACACAAAGTACTTTGCACTTGATTTAATTCTATTAAGCAGTCCAGGTCTAGGACTATTTCAACATTAACCATTGTTTCTAAATTATATTTGAGGATGGGCAGCAAAGCACTCTCTAGTCAACATTAAAATCAAGTCAAATTTATATTCTGTCTCATTCCTTTCTCTGTATTTTTGGAATCTTTCTTCATCCACACATGCCCAATGTTTCCGTGCTGTACCTACCCCTACTTAGTACTCTCCATTATCTTTGAAACTTCACCATGTGCATAAAAGACCACCTTCTTTCACACAAGGTAGTGGGCTGAATAAAAAATAAATAAATAAAAAAGACAGAGAGCTAGCTACACTGACAATAACCAGAGAGAAAAACAGCATTTCACTTCTCTGGTTCTGCCAAGGACATGTTCACATGCACAATGATGATCACTCTGAAATATAAGGCTTGTGCTCCCAGGCAATCCCACCAAGTTGAATAAACATATTTCTTAAAATATGGAAAACTGAACTCAATGATATGATTTGTCCTCCAAATGACATCTTTAAGGATCACATGCTCCCATTCAAATTTACATATTTATACATAGCAAAATGAGAAAATAAGGAAGATACAGTGTCTATCAACATAAAGCTAAGTGTATCCAATTTAACAAAAATGTATTAATATTTTTTTCTGAAGTAACATCCTTTGCATGTTTTTGGTATTCACACATCCTTTCCTTGTGAAATTTGTGATAGTAAATGACATTTTAAAAATAGAATTACTTGGGAAAAAAGGAAATTGACAGCTCTACATGAGCAATAAGTGTCTGAGTACCCCTGGCACATGCCACACCAAGTGACCACAGGAAAACACACAAATGTGCATGCATGCACACGTGTGCATGCACCCACATGCACACACAGATACACACTCTTTATCAACAAAAAGGATTTGGTCCATTAAGCTGTTTAACATCATTGTTACAAAACCGATTTATTAATAGAAGTTTTGCGTACTTATAGAGCACTAACTAAACACAATATAAGTATCCCTTACTTATAACTATTGTGAAGCAATAACAATGTTAATCCAAAGTTATGCTTTCTTCAAAACAAATATTAATATTGCCCTAAAAATCACATCTGTTTTGTTGTTTGGTTATACAATGCATAGACAAGCTAACATTGGAGTGTGGATGTTCAAAAAGAAAAGGCTAATATATAACCTGAAACAACCATTAAAATAATTAAATAGAGTTTTATTTAATAAGATAACGAAAGGGTAGAATCACTAAAGTACTAAATTAATCAAAAGAATACATCTGAAAAAGAGGAAAAGGGGGACAGGGAACACATGAGAAACATGAAAAACAAATATCAATGAGACGGATTTAACCCTATACACATCCGTCAATAAATACCTTCAATTAAAAGTTGACTCTAGAGGACAGAATTTTATGTTATTATTTTTGTGTCATAATTGGATTTATGCAATGTGGCTCCGGGAAATGACAGTTTGTACATGCTGCTACTTGCATCCTTTTCCAAAGTGACTGAACTCACTGTGCATTCCTCCTCATCAATAATGATGTCACAACTGACATGATGGAAAGGTGCGCCATGACCATGCACTGTAGCTCTTTCACAAGAAAATCTTATCAGGAAAGAGCTCAAGAACCTCTTTGGAAAGAGTGGCATGTCCACACTCCCTAATAAGGACCCAAGTCATTCATATTTTATAGTAGCCAGTCTACCTGAAACTTCCAAGAGATTGCCCTGTTGATCCAAGAATATCATTGTAAATAGCAGCAATTGTTCTACATGCTTGTAAATTAATTCAAGTATTTCACCATCTTAGTATTTTGGGTTCTAGGTGAATGGAATTTACTATATCAAGCTTCAAAGACATGGATCTATTATATTCTCTTGGAGCTTAAGGAGAGAATTATTGGGGGATTCAGGGAGAACATACACATACATATATACGAATACATACACATATACACACAAATATATTTTATTTGCACTGTGTAGATTTCATGAAAACAAAGGTTTTTAGAATTTTATGACTTTCTCTCATTTCTAAAGAGAATTTGAAATGTCATATTTCTGTGACTGTCATTCAGTACACACATATCTGGCATCCAATCAAGAATGTGAGTCTTGACAGCTCCTGCCAAGGTAGTAATAGTGCTTATAATTGTTCTCAGCTGGGCTTTCAGTTCCCTGTGACAGGCAAGAATATCAACAAGAACAACTTGTTTATCTACAGTGGCAGTGACACTAGCCTATTATGAGAGCACATGAAAACACAGGCCTTAGAAAACATGGCCTCAGAAAGAGGAGAAAAATAGTGTGAAGAAAACAACCTGGGGCCTATGCGGGAGTCTCCTAGCCCAGTTTCTGTCTTGCGCAGTCCTGTGCCCACCTGTGGAGTGAAACTACATGGAAAACTAATACTGTCAACTATGGAGACTGCCCCCTGGCCGCCGCCCTCCACCTCACTGTCAAAAAATAATCTTAAAAAAAAAAGAAAACATTAAAGTCCCAAAAGCTTTTTTTCCATAATTTATATAATGGTCACCTGAGATGAGAACATATCAGAATACAGAAATGGAAATGATTCAAATAAATTTTCTAAAAACTTAGAAAGTATAGTGTAATCATTAAAAGCATGGGTTTTGGCTCCGTTTACTCATCTGATAAATGAAGTAATCATTCTTTGTACCAGGGTTTGATAAAAACTGAATTGAATATCACATACTAAGCACTTAGCACAGGGCCTGGTATATGAATCAAGTCATCATCCTATATATTAAAGCTATAATAATTTAGCACCAGAACAATATTCAAGCTATAGGCTACCTTTGTTTCCAGAGACACAGACAAGGTGTCCTGATGCCAAGTTTTATTTACCTGGGAAGTGTTGTGAACTATATGTGAAAACATCATTCTTCATTGACCAATTGCTCAGAATCCTTATGCATAATTGAAGGTGCCCATATATGTACTATTTTCATTGCAAAATAGGTTGTGATTATACTCATCTCATGCCTTATTGTGCAGTACATTTGTGTTTGTGCATGTATACATGCGACATTGAAGTCTCTGCATAGTGCAGAGGATCTCCATCAGTTAGTTTCCAGGCATTTCTCCCTTTCAAATGCATATCATGTGAATGTACATGTGAATGTCCACACAAACACATGTGTACCCATGTGTGTCTTTAAAGGCAAAAATCACACAAGTGGGATCAGAGAAATATTTGTATCAGAAACTAGGAAAAATGTGTCCAATATAACTATGTAATTGCTCTCATAAGTGATGCTACCATTAGGGCTATGCATCAAGGTGCAAAAAACATGTATAGCTTAGGTATTTTGCCCATCAGAAAGATGTACAAACATAACACATTAATGCCATGTCACAAAATAAGTGGTAGGATTCTGCTTCTTACTGGGAGCCAGGGAAGTTATTCCTACACTGTTTTTGTTTGCCTTTTAGATAAAAGGAGTACTTCCCTGTTGATATAACAGATAGGAAAATGCTTCATTTCATGACCAATTGCTGATCCATTGTTTATGAAGTTCATGAACTTCCTAAAGGATGTATTGAATATAACTTCTCTTTACCACGTTATCCTGAATACTTCCTTTTCCCATAAAGGAATACAGCACACTCATTGCATTGACCTGCTTTTATGATACTTAGTCAACACTAAACCTCTAGACCGCCATTTCAAACTACCTTGTACTTAACACTACTACCTTTCTAGTGGTTCATTGTTGGATGACTACATCCACCCATGTCAGTTCAAAAAACATAGCATGAACAGTCACATTCTTCACGAACAATGGAAACAAAATGTCATGTAGAAACAGCCTATATTGGACAACACCAAGTAAAATTGCTATAAATTGGGGAAGCTGGGATGGCTCAATGGGTTAAGTTCCCCCAGTTCAGTTCTCTCTCTGTCTCTGTCTCTGTATCTCTCTCTCTCTCTGTCAAAAATTAATAAATAAAAAAATTTAAAAAATTGCTATAAATTGAAAATGTTTGAGATGTGCATTGACTTTGATTGTATGATGAAAATATATAGAAATCTGTTGTCCAAAAGCAATAATGCTGATAATGAACTGTGAAGATTTTCATCCACAGTGTTGTCAATAGTGAGTCAGTGGAGATACACAATGCCAGACGTCTAAAAGTATACAGGATGAATTGCCTTTCTGTTATTTCATACACTAGTTATTAGAAATTTCACTATGACCATTCTTATGTAACATCATTCAAAATTAAGATTGTTTTCCACAGAATGAAGGAACTATGACTTTTGTCCAACAATAATCAAAATTACTTCCACCCTTTTATCAATTTTCCACTATCTCTTATTCAATCTATACTCTTTTTTTTTAATATATTTTTTATTTATTTATTTTTGACAGAGAGAGAGAGAGAGAGAGAGAGAGAGAGAGATGCAGAGACAGAGACAGAGAGAGAACTGAACTGGGGGAGCTCTCAGTTCAGCATATGGTTCCGCACGGGCCGGGGCTGGGATTCGATCCTTGGTCCCCGGCGTTGCAAAGTGAGCGCTTAACCCACTGAGCCATCCCGGCTTCCCCCAATCTATACTCTTGACAAAATAAAGAAAAACACTGGCTACAAACAACTATTTTCCACTGTGCTTAGACTTTTCACTAGGTTATATTTTTAACACACACAATTGCATATATGGAAGTCTTGATTCTAGGCAAAGGTGTCATTACAATTATGGCCTTTAAAAATATTTAGTGAGCATCTACTGTGTGCCCAGGGCTATGGGGGAATATTAAGGAGAATAAGTCCTTTTATGATCTTATAATGCATTGAAAGGGAAAAGGCTAATACATTTTATCATTAAACAAGCATTATGTGAATAGCAATTTCTATCAGGTCCACTGCTGAGATAGCACAGTGAGTACAGTACTATCATCCTGGTATCCCCAAGGTATTAGGGGAGAAAGAGAAAGAACACTCGAACTGAGATGGGCATGGAGAATATAATATAAGACTCAGGAGAAGTAAAGTTTGAGCTGAGCAATGAAGACTCCTTAGGGACTTGGCTGGCAAATGAGGATAGAGGAGGATACATGTGGAAGAATGGAAGATGGGTTCAGATACTAGAAATGGGCAATAAAGTCTCAAGTTAAATGATGTCGCCAAGATTTTCAACCTAGAACAAAAAATCTGTGCAATCAACAGGACTAGTAAATTTTTCATAGGTGCTACCTGGGAGAGAATTAAGGGCTCCTTTTAGAGTGTTCTTTATTTGCAATGGTGTAAAAATTCTGTTTCAAAATGAAAATACAGGAAAGCAGCACAGACAGTGGACAGTGAGGGTGGAATTTGAAGTTGTGTGATACAACAACATATAAAAAACTCATCATGTCTCTTCGTGTAACCAATCAGCTATTTATTTATTTTTTTTTTTAGAATTTATTTTTATTTTATTGTTTGAGAGGTGAGAAGAGAGAGACAGAGGAGAGAAGTGGGGTGGGCCCAGAGCAGTCTCCATAGTTGTACATCATTAGTTGTGACATAGTTTCATTCCACACAGGTGGAGGTGGGGCTGTGTGGGGCAAGGTCTGAACTGGGGGCCTCCCACATGGGAGGCTAAAAGTTTTGCCCTAAAGCCATCCTGGAAGTTATCAGTTGCGCCTCAGTTCAGCATAGGGGTTTGCATGGGCCAGGGCCAGAAACCAAACTTCAGACCTCCTAGTTGCAAGGCAAGCACTCAACCACTGAGCTATCTTTGCATCCCCCCAAATCAGCTATTTCAGTTCACCAAATTATTTCAGAACTATTTGTTGAACTCATGGCTTCTGAGGTACCATACCAATAGAACTCCTTAGTTGCACCTGTCATATAGGCCTGGTGTTTGCATAATCTCTAGATGTAAAATACTCAAGCAAACTTTGTAATGTAAAACAACACTGCTTGTCAAAAGCTAAGTCTATGTGGCAAAAATGGGTGTCTCTGTCCTCTATTACAGGGGTGGCCAACAAGTCAATCGCGATCAACCCGTCGATCGCGAGGCCGATTTTGGTCGATCGTGGATCGCTCGCAATGTCTGGGGGAGGAATTCCGTGTACCATGGACTTTGAAGTGATTGTAGCTCTTATAACTCGAGCCGTGCCACTGCGGAGCCCGGCTGATTTGAAGCAGCAACTCGAGTGGCACCGCTGCAGCGCCAGGCTGATTTGAAGCGCCAACTGGAGCGGTGCCAATACAGCGCCCGGCTGATTTGAAGTGTCAAATCATAACATACAATCCTAAGAAACCAACAAAATGGAGCATCAGAGTTTATACTCTAGCTGACTCAAAGACTGGCTACATTTGCTGCATTTTGCCATATTATGGATCACTCACAACAGAGCTCTTGGTCAGACCCGATTTACCAGTTTCATTAAGAATTCCGATGCACTTATACAAAATGTTGTTGGAGAAAATTCCAGGTGCTCAGGGGCACTATATGTACATGGATCGCTACTATACTAGTTATGTCTTAGCTCAAGAACTAGCCAAATTGAAATGCAATATCTCTGGAACAATCTTAACAAACAGGAAAGAATTGCCCAAGGAAATAAAAAAGCCAAATTTTTCGAAAAAATCTACGGTCACGTATCGATGGGGTAACACCTTACTTTTAGGGTGGAAAGATAAGAGGATTGTCACTTGTTTGACTACGAGGGGTGACACAGGAATGTCGACAGTCAAAAGGATTACATGAGGTGGTGTGGAAATAATGATCAAGAAACCCAATATTGTTTTGAATTATATAAAACATATGGATGGTGTTGATCAGGCGGACCAATATGCATCAAGGTATTGTTTTCTGCTAAAATTGCTTAAATGGTGGTGTAAGCTTTTTGGGGGGGCATGGAAATTTGCCTGATCAATGCCTACATTCTGTAAAAACTAGAAAAGACCAAAAAAGGGGAAAAGCCACTCAGCCATTTGCGATTTCTAAAAACACTTGTCAAGCAATTGAGAGGATCATATCCCCAGCATCGTGAGCAAGCGTCTATGTCGCATTCCGATGAAATCCGACTAAATGGGAAGCTTCACATAGTACTACAAGGGACAAAAAGGGACTGCAGGGTTTGCTGTGCCCATAACACGCCTGGAGGTAGGCGGGAAGTAACGTATTACTGTGATACGTGTCCTGATAAACCTAGGGTGCATCTTGGGCATTGTTTTACAAAATATCACACAAAAACTAATTACAGAGTGTAATATTTATCAAATT
>PVKE010031246.1:0-19153 GCA_004027555.1 Craseonycteris thonglongyai
TGTGCTAGATGAATTTGTAGGTCAAAAATCTGTATTTGGTATGAAAAAGGGATGTTCAAATAGAGAAAGAAGCAAAGAAAGAAATAGGAAGAACTATGTAGCAACGACAGTCAGACCTCTGTACCACTAACAAACCAGAGATTCCTTCGAGGGTACTCATCATTGGAAGGCAAGCAAATTGGATTTGTAAAGTTAGGAAAAAACACTTCATTATTAAGGGGTGTGTGTGTATGTACACATACACATAGGCAAACATACATGCACAAACACATATGAGCCCTGATAATTAAGTTAGTAAACTCATCCTAGAAAAAGTGCTACATACCTCATTGGTGAATAGCACTACAGTCACTTTCAAAGTATTCTCCTTGGGAAGTTGTGCACCAACACCAGTGCCTAGTCCACCCTTCATAGCAATTTTGGAACTCTTCCTGGAATGGCCCTCAAAGCCATTGTCATATCACCCTTATTGTCCTGGATGCCATCAAAATATCTTCCTTTCAATATTTCCTTTATCTTTGGGTAAAACAAAAAGTCATTGGGGGCCAGATCAGATGAGTAGGGAGGGTGTTCCAACACAGTTATTTATTGACTGGCTATAAACTCACTCACAGATAGTGCTGTGTGAGCTGGTGCATTGTTGTGACACAAGAACCATGAGTTGTTGGTGAAAAGTTCAGGTCATTTTTGTGTAATCTTTTTACACAGCCTTTTCAGCACTTCCAAATAGTCAACTTGGTTGACTGTTAGTCCAGTTGGTATACATTCATAATGAACAATCCCCCTGATATCAAAAAAGGTCAGCAACATCATTTTGATTCTTGATTTTGACTGATGGAAATTGTTTGGTTATGGAGAATTAATTGTATGATTTCTATTGTGCTCTTAAAAAGATTTTTATTTTTTGTTAAATTTATTGGGTTGGCATTAATTGATATCAATTACATTGTTTCCAGGTGTACAATTCTACATTACATTGTCTATAGATCACATTATGTACTCACCACCTAGAATCAGCTCACTTTCCATCACCATATATTTGCTTCCCCCTCCCTACTCTCCCCCACCCATCTCTCCCAATCACTTCTCCCTTACCCTCAGGTAACCACTAAACTATTGACTGTGTCCATGAGTCTTTGTTTCTTTGTTACTTTCAGTTTTATATTCCACCTATAAGTGAGGTCATATGTTTCTTGATTCTTTTTAAAACCACAATGAGATACCACCTCACACCTGTTAGAATGGCTATAATCAACAAGACAAGGAATAACAAGTGCTGGAGAGGCTGTAGAGAAAAAGGAACCCTCATATACTGCTGGTGGGAATGTAAATTGGTACAACCACTGTGGAAGGCAGTGTGGATGGAGATTCCTCAAAAAACTAGGAATGAAATTGCCGTATGACCCAGCAACCCCTCTCCTGGGTATCTACCCAAAAAACCTGAAAACCTTAATCTGCAAAGATATATGTATCCCAGTGTTCATTGCAACACTGTTCACAGTGGCCAAGTTGTGGAATCATCCAAAGAGTCCTCTGATAGATGACTCGATAAAAAAGTTGTGGTACATTTATACAATGCAATACTACTCAGCAATAAGAAAAGATGAAATACAGCCATTGTGCTCTTTGATGCTTTGTTTCAGGGTTGTATTGGTACACTCATGTTTCATTGCCAGTGATAACATAGCCCAAAACATCTTATTGCCTCTCCAAAAGGTCTTGGCAAACTTTGGCACTCGTCTGCTTTTGTTCATTGGTGAGCTCCTTTGGGACCATTTTTTGCAAGCACCTTTCCCAAACCAAGATTTTTAGTTAAGATTTTCCTAACTGTTTCTCTTTCAATGTTTACTTGATCTGCCATACTTCTCACAGTCAGCCAATGATTTTGATGCAGTTTGACGAATTTTTGCAATGTTATCATCAGTTCTGCTTGTTACTGACCGCCCTGACCTCTCTTCATCAGTGATGCTTCCTCTCCCCCCAGAAAAGCAGTTAATCCATTTGTTCACTGCTGTTTTCTTCATGGCATTATCCCCATCGACTTGGACTAACATGTCCCGGATTTCATTTCCACTCTCGCCAAGTTTAACAAGAAGTTTAATGTTTGTTCATTGCGCTAATTCAAGTTCCAACATTCTAGCGACAGCACACAAAAACACGTAGCAACAATAATAAATGCCATTCAGCAAGATGCCACCACACGTTGACACAAGCACAGCTGTGAGACACTGATACACCAAGGTTATAAAACCTTACTGAGTTGTTTGTACAGTGCTGCCAATGTAAGCGCATGGTGGAAAGTTCGCAAACTTAATTGTCAACTTCGTTTATATAATTCTTCATTTAATCAGTCATAATAAGGTAGAATCCTAAATATTCTTTATTATTATTTATTTCAACTAATGTACTGGTATGTAACTGGTAGTGGGGACATGAGGTGAGTGGATGGCACCTTCTTCAGATCGAGTGCCTCATGTCAGAACACAGAGATGTGTTAACACTCCTGTCCATTGCAGTTCATGGGAGTATGTACTTGTGTGAAATGACATTTTGCTGGAATGGAAAGTCTTTTTTTTAGCTTCATGTGTACAACAGTATTGTAATAGCTTTGTAACGTGTCAGATGGGAAATAGACCTGTTGGGGTTATCACTATACGAGGTCTGTAAGTGTCTAAGATTTATGTTCTCTCGTATCCTACATATTCTTATTTCTCCCACAGTTTGTTATAAGTACATTAAAATATTATACTTTTCTTTCTGAGCCTTTGTCTAAGTAGACAGTCCATAATTTGACAGAGTGAAAGAATATTAATTCTTTGGGAGAAATCTGGGAACTTTCTATCATATAGTGGATAGTCAATAAATAACAACTAGACAACATCTCCTGTGGTTTTGTCTTCTCTGTGGTATGTGTGTTAATGCATTCTTGTGTACCTTGTATTCTGCCACTTGTAATTTATGTCCCTTTGGAAAAGTAGATCTTAGGTTTAAATATATTATTAGAATCCTTTGAAAACATGTTTTGTAAACATCCCATCAATTCTGTTTCCATGACACATTTATGATCAAATGGGAAGATGGTAGAAGAGGAAAGGAAAAGGGGAACATGGATGTTACAGCTTTCTAAAACTCTGACTAGTGTTAATTGAAAATAAAGGCACTTTATTCACCTTTGTCGTTTTGATGTATCTCTGAAGTTTTGTAAATAGGTTTTCTTTTCTGCTTCAGAGATTATAAACTATACAATATTCCATCTCAGCTGCTGTAGTTGATTAGCCATGTCTTCCATTTTAACTGTGGAGTGATTTGGGTGAAAAATAATAAATTGTACATCCAGGCATCTATATTGAACTTCAGGTTGTTGCATTTCAGCCTGGGACAAAAAAGTTTCCTTAGACTGTCCAAGTTTCTCTTTGTCGTCAGTGCTTATAAGTGTAATGCATACTTAACTTGGCAGAAGCTATGTTTTTATTTCAGTCTATGAATATGTGCTACTTGGATTTTGGTTAATTCCTACACTCAGGTAAATGGGTAGAAGACAAAAACTTGACCTCTTTATTTTTAGACAACTTAGCTCAGGGTCAATAAATGTATTTGAAAGAAAATACTTTTCTCAGCTAACAGAAAAGCTTAATTAAACTGTATTATTATACAATAAATTTGAATATGTTTATGTGGAATGACAGCATTTTTGAGAAAATTTCCATTCCTATATATATCTCAAATACCAAACTAAGAAAAGAAAAAAAAAAAAAAAAGATTTCAGTGTATCAAAATCCCCGTATGAGCTGACTGCCCAAAGTTTTCTGTAAGGTGGGGATTTTTTTTCAATTACAATTACGAAAATGGAAAACTGTTTTATAAATTTAGAATTATGCAAATCTGCTAGCCTTTGAGTTCTTTAAACTGGTCTCAAATACAAGCTTTCTCAGCAACATATTACCACTTATTAAATGTAATTTCTCAATGTCCATCCCGAGTGATGAGTGATAGTGGAGTGACAGCCTCAGACCTGGACCAGGTTTGAAGTCTGCGGGGTGGAGCATGGGATGCTGAGAGCCAGGTGGTCTATTAAGACCCGAGCCCAGTAGGAAAGCAGCTGAGCTTCAAACTCCTTAAACTTTCCCCGAGGCAGCAGGGCCAAAGAGTTAGAGGTGAAAAGGCAGAGGCCACTTTTCAACTGTTTAGAGCTCAATAAGGATCAGCTTGGAGGTTTGGGACAAGGTAGAGGGAGAAACCACTGTAAAAATAGCTCCTTGCATGCTCTTGAATTGTCTTCCAATCCCAGTTCATGGACAGAGACCATCATTCTAGGGAGATGGATGGGACTGAAGTAATGGAGAGTACCCGTGTGCTGCTGAAGCTTGTTTGACTTGACTGAGGGGCTCACTGGAGAGGCTTAGGGGCCACAGAGCCAACAACATTATCAGAGGGGAACACAACCACTTGGGCCCAGAGCTCACACCAGACTCCTGAGAGCCACACAGCTGCCATGATAAAACACAGACATAAGACAGGATAACATAAGGAAGTCCACTGATGAGCATGTGTGAACAGAGAATGCAGTTTGCTCTTCCTCATGTGACTTCACACCTGCATACTTTCCATGCTGTTATAGCCCACAGAAACATAGCACAAATATTCATTTCTTATTATTACATTCTGAGTCTTTTATAGAAAGTAAACATTAGTAAAACAGTGTTAGAAGAGTTGCTATAATGTCTTAGTATATTACTGTATTTGGAGCCTTTGAGGAACATATACTAGACCTACTAAAATCTTGACTGTCCTATAATGATTCTGGAACATTTTTTATGAATGAGAAAACATGGAAGCAACAATGTATAATATGTTACCTGTGAAGAAGAAATTCCTATTAGGGTATAATGTATAGCAGTAAAATGCAAAGACCTTAAGTGAACAATTCAGTGAGTTTTGACAAACAAATACATCCACATGCCCATTGCCTCTATCAAGATATGGAATGTTTCTATCTCTCCAGAAAGATCCCTCATGATCCTTTCTAATCAAATCTGCCTCCAACCTTTCCATCCCCAACCTCAGGTGACCACTATTTGATTACTTTATTTATTTTTAAAGATCTATCTATCTATCTATCTATCTATCTATCTATCTATCTATCTATCTATCTATCTATTTATTTATTGTTTTTGACAGCACAAGAGAGAGAGAGAGAGAGAGAGACAGAGAGAGAGAGAGAGAGAGAGATACAGAGACAGAGAGAAGGGGGAGGGCCCAGAACAGTCTCCATAGTTGCATGTCATTGGTGTTTCCACATAGTTTCATTCCACAGGGGGGCACGGGGCTGTGCAGGGCAGGAGCTGGGCCAGGGTCTCGCCCCAGTGAGAGCTGAACTGGGGGTCCCCAGTTCAGTATATGGGTCCACACGGGCCGGGGCCGGGATTTAATCCTCGGTCCCCGGGGCTGCAAAGTGAGCGCCCAACCCACTGAGCCATCCCGGCCTCCCCTGATTTCTTTACTATAGAAGTTTTGTTTGTCCTAGGAATTGATATTCATAGAACCATACAATATGTATTTTTTCACATCTGGCATTATTCACTTAATGCACTGATTATGAGACTCATTCATGTTGTTGCAGGTATCAGTAGTTTCTTCCTTTTTATGGCTGAGTAATATAATGTTGTATAGATATACTTTAATCTGATTATCCACTCATTTGATGGAGTTTTGGGTGTTTCTAGTTTTGGGCTACCATTAATAAACTTCCTATGAACTTTTATATGCAAATCTTTCTTTAGATGTATGTTTTCATTTCCATTGGGTAACTACTACCTAGGAGTGGAATACCTAGAAATCAGACTGTGAAAACTATGTAAGAAAGTGACTAACTCTTTTCCAAATATGTCACACCAGTTTACATCCCCACCAGCAATGTGTGAGCATATTCCTGTTGCTCCATACCCTAGTTACCACTCGTTAACACTAATCTTTCCATTTAAACCATCTTGTTGAGTTTATAGTAGCATCTCATTGTGGTTTAAATTGCACTTCCTGATGACTAATGATACTGAGTATCTTTTTATGTGCTTATTGGGCATCTGTAATATTCTTTTGTGAAGTATATTTTCAAGTCCCACTTAAGAAAACATAGCTGTTTGTCTTTTTTATTATTGATTTGTAGCAGTTCTTTTTAGCATTTGAATTCAGGTACTTCATAGTGGATTATGTATTGCATATCTGATCATAGCCTGTGGTTTGCCTTTTCATTTTCTTAATAGTGTATTTTGGTGAGTAGAAGCTTTTAATTTTGATGAAATGCAGTGTATCACTTTTTATTTTACGGTTAATGCTTTTTGGGTTCTGTTTAATGAAATCTTTGCTTACTACAGGCCAAGAAGATATTTTCCTAAGATTTCCTCAAGAAATTTTATGGTTTTTGCTTTTACATTAAGGTTTATGACTCTTTGAATGTATTTCTATTTACTATAATACTTATATAAAAATCTGTCAGGGACATGCACAACAATTTGTCAAAACATCTCTGTGAAAATAATAGCATGCAAAACATATGTCATAAAAATAAGTTATTCAGCGTGGCCTATTGAATTGCAATCATGTATTGGTAAGAAAGTGATTTAGAAAATCAGCTGCCTTTAATTCTGTTGGGAGAACTTGCTAATTATTGTAAAACCTGTTTGTAATAATAACATGGGAAAGATTACCTAGCTGAATTCAGTTTTGCTAACAAAAGATTGTGCAGGCTTTTACATATGTTTCTTTTACACAGATGCATTTCACAATTTGAAATAATTTCTTATCACTGGCA
Organism: Craseonycteris thonglongyai; assembly: GCA_004027555.1. Classification (NCBI taxonomy): domain Eukaryota; kingdom Metazoa; phylum Chordata; class Mammalia; order Chiroptera; family Craseonycteridae; genus Craseonycteris; species Craseonycteris thonglongyai. The sequence continues at coordinate 6,809 of PVKE010031246.1, forward strand.
TATTATTTCTAGAAGTAGTTAAGGTTTTGGACCTCTCTTCCCTTGGTGTCTATGAAGAACAGCTCATCAGCCGTTTTCTTTTCTGAGTGGCACATGGCGAACTGTCCAAGAGCTGCTGAGGGTGGTCTTTCTCAGCAGCAAGACCAGCTGTTCCAGACGACCTCCATCTTGATTTTCAAGCAGAAACTGCAGCATAGTTCAGTTTGCAGATAGAAATATCTCCCTTCCTTTCTCCTTTTCCATTTATCAAACACCTCAAGCACCTCTGGTAGACCAGGGGTAGGGCACATAATTAGAGGAGCATGAAGGATACTTCTTGACCATTAAATGTAGTTTGCTCATGAATTTTTACCTACATGAAATATATGGATAAGTAACTTTATCAGTCAGGATTCTCTAGAGACACAGAACCAATGAGGTATATGTGTACTTCAGAGTGTATGTGTCTTTGTGTATACATACATTAAAGAGATTTATTCTTTGTATTGAGGAATTGGCTTATGCAATGTGTCCTGGCAAGTCTGAAATTTGTTGGGCAGTCTGGCAGGTTGGAAACTCAGACAGGGGTTGATGTTATAGTCTTAAGTTCCAAATGTGTAGGGTAGGCCAGCAGCCTAGAAATTAGGGCAAGATTTCTCTGTTATAGTCTGAAGGCAGAATTCCTTATTCTCTAGGTAACCTCAGTGTTCACTCTTAAGGCCCTCAACTGAGTGCATAAGTCTCATCCACATTATGGAAAGTAATCCCCTTTACCTAAAGACAACTGATTGTAGATGTTAATCACATCTGCAAAATATCTTCGCTAAGCTAGTGTTTGATCAACCAACCAACCATAGCCTACGTAAGTTGATGCATAAATTTTAACCATCACAATAATATTTAGCAGATTCTTAATTATTAGGTCATTCGGGACCAAAATATTTTATAATAAAACCAATTTTTAAAAAGCACTACCATTTGGGAAAGCTGGGATGGCTCAGTGGGTAAAGCGCTCGCTTTGAAGCTCCGGGGACCGAGGATTGAATCCCGGCCCCGGCCTATGCGGACCCACATGCTGAACTGGGGTGTGCCCCCAGTTGAGTTCTTGCTGGGACCTATGTGGGAGGCTCCTGGCTCAGTTCCTGCCCTGCGCAGCCCTGTGCCCACCTGTGGAGTGAAACTATATGGAAAAACTAATGTCAACTACGGAGACTGCTCTGGGTCCTCCCCCTTCTCTCTGTCTCTGTTTCTCTCTGTCAAAAATCAATAAAATAAATCTTAAAAAAAAAGCAATACAATTTATCAAAAATCTCATTAAAATGCCATTCCTCCTCTAAGGCTCCCGCTACAGCCCTGTCTCTTTTGTGACTCATCCTATTCACCGTCACCACACTTAACCTAGTGGATGAGTGCAGTTGGATGATGTACAGTGTAGGATAAGGGAGAAAATAGAGATTCATGGAAATGATTTATGTAATTTTGGGATTTTATGGTGAGGGAGTTATTACTGAGGTCTTATTAATGTGACCAAATGTTCCACATATGCTAGGGCTTCTTATCAGACCACTTAAATCTCGACTCAGAATAAGAAGACAAGCCAAACACTGGGATAAAACATTTGCAAGATTTCTGATAAAGGACTTATTCAAAATATACAAAGAACACTTAAAATCCAACAATAAAAAAATTAACAGCCCAAGATCAAATAACAAATAGGCCCAAGATCTTAACGGACATCTCACCAAAGGAGAAATATAGATGACAAATAAGCATTTGAAAAGATGACCCATATTATATATCATCAGGGAAATGCAAATTAAGACAACCATGAGATGCCACTACATACCTGTTAGAATGGTCAACATCTGAAACACTGACAGCACCGAATGCTGGCGAGGATGTGGAGCAACAGGAACTCTCATTCACTCCTGGTGGGAAAGCAAAATGGTGCAGCCACTTTGGAAGAAAGTTTGACAGCTTTTCACAAAACTAAACACATTCTTAGCATAGTTGTTGTGCTCCTTGGTATTTACTCAAAGGATCTGAAAACTTATGTCCACACAAAAATCTGCACAAGAATGTTTATAGCAGCTTTATTCATAATTGCCAATACTTGAAAGCAACTAGATGTCTTTCAGTAGGTGAAATAAATAAACTGTGGTATATCAGACAATGGAATATTATTCTACACTAAAAGGGAATGAGCCATCAGCCATGAAATGCTATGGAGGAACCTTAAATCCATATATTACTAAGTGAATGTAGCCAATCTGAAAAGACTCCATGTTGTATGATTCCAACAATATGACATTCTGGAAAAGGCAAAACTGTGGAGACAATAAAAAGATCAACAGTTGTCAGGGGCAAGTAGGGAGGAATGAATATGCAGAGCACAGAGGATTTTTAGGGCAGTGAAAGTATTCTGTATGATATTATAATGATGGATACATGTCATTGTACATCTGTCCAAACCCATAGAATATACAGCACCAAGAGTGAACCATCAGGTAAACTATAATGCTGTGTCAGTGTAGGTTCATTGATTGTAACACATGTACCATGGATATTGATAATAAGGGAGACTGTGTGGGTGTGAGGGCAGGGGATGTATGGGAAATCTCTGTTCTTTGCCCTTAGTATTGCTGTGAAGCTGCTCTAAAAGGATCAAGTCTTAAAAAACAAAAACTGAACCCCAAACCTTATATTATTCTATTGTTTAGAGAAGGAAATGGAGAGCCAAGGAGGTTCAGTAGCAGAACCAGGACTTTTATTCCAATTTCTTTGCCTCCAAAGCCCATGATCTTTGTACTCTGTCACTTTGGAGGGTCACTGACAGTGTCCTTCCCATGACCTGTAGGCTCTTACTCTTCCCATACACGGCTATAGCTTCCTACCAGGAGTCCCTGGGCTTCTCCACCTTCTCGAGCTGCAAAAATCTGCTTGGCCCAGGTGCCAGACGAGCCAGAAGGAGCCAGTGCCAAGGTCGCAGAAAACACCCTTCGATAATGATGGGCAGGTGTCAGTGCAAAACTGTCCCAGCTGCCTCACCTGGTGAGGACAACAGGACTGTGAACTGTGGCAATGGCTCTGGCTGAGAACCAGGGCCTGATTGACTGTGATAAGTGAGGTGCAGAATTTCAGAGTAAGCATTTAGCAACTCTCTCAGCAATTGGAGTGAGACATTGCATGTCTTTGGATTCTAATAATTTTTAAAAAGACTTGTATTTTGCATGTGTGTTTTTGTGGGGTTTTTTTTCATTTTTTTCTAGTGATTCGTTTTGGTGTGTTGACAAAAGTCTTGCTTTGGACATCTTTAAAAATATGTTTTTCACCAGAGCAGTTTGAGAGACAGTTTTACAGCAAGGGGTTGACACACTCCAGCCCCTGGACTGGCTGCCCAGTTTTGCAGATAATGTTTTATTGGAAGACAGCCATGCCCACTTATTTATGGACTATCTATGGCTGCTTTCACATTACAGAGGCAAAGTTGAGATGCTGTGACAGAGATCATTTGGCCCACTAAGCTGAAAACATTTGCTATCTGGCCCTTTAAAGACAAAGATGTCTGACCCCAGTTGTCCTGGGTCTCCCCAGCTGGAGTGAGCACCATTGGTCCCCAGTGATAACTTGCTTGTTAATATACCTTGTTTTGCTTTCTTTCCCTTCCCTGTCACATTTCCTCATTCCCTGCTGGGGTTTCCGAGAGCTCCCAAATAAACACCTTGTATTCACGTTCTTGACCCAAGCTCAACTTCTGGGGCAACCCTACCAATGCACACAAGATGTCCTTGTTTGTCCTAATCCTGGCCAAATTAACTAGCAGGGTAGGGACCACTTACTAGTAGTGTCAACCTCAGCACATCAGTTAAGCCAAACTTGCCCAACCCATGGCCTGCATGCAATATGATCAAAGATGGCTTTGAATGTGGCCCAGTACAAATTCATAAACTTTCTTAAAATATTATGAGGGTTTTTTTATTGCAATTTTTTTTTTGCTCATCAGCTATCATTAATGTATTTTATGTGTGGTCCAAGACAATTCTTTTTTCTCCAATGTGGCCCATGGAAGCCAAAAGGCTGTACACTCCCGGTAAGCTATCACACTTATATCCACTATAATAACAAATAAATCAAGAAAATACAAAAATAACAAAAAGAAAGTGGAAAAATTAAATCTATTACACTGCCCCCATCCCTACTGTCTCTTCTGCAACAGCCAGTGAAAATGTAAAATTTATGAAGGTTTTTGGGTTCATTTACTCTATCATATCAAGTTCCACCTCAGCCCCAACAGTGGGGGAGTGGAGGCTGCAGAGGGGAGTGAAGAAAGCAAGTCCCTTCTTGCCCTACATAGGATGCTCCTTTCTGAAAGTAGCAGCCTGCTTTGATTCAGTGCTCAGGTGTCTGTGTACCTGGGTCGGGCCTGGAGGATTCAGCCTCACAGAACAAGGCCAAGTCGTTGCCCACCCCCACTTGATCACTGCTGCTTTCCTTTGTCTCGGCCTGCCCCTCCTAATTACTTAGGTCATTTCAGACTTTAATTCTGTCTCCTAAAGTGTAACACTACCGTAATTAGGTCATATGTTGATTAGCAAGATGACGTCCAGTCACTCCTGTGAGACGTCCTGATGTCCCTGGGAGACATGTGGATTATCCCAGAAAGTGCCATCAAAAGGGGAGTTCAGCAGGAAGAGGAAGTCTGAGGAGGCTGGAAGGGCCTCTCTGCTAAGCCTGAACTGTGGAGAGAGCAGGACAAAATGTCAGGATGCAAGAAGGGGAAGGGATGGGGTCACGCAAAGAAAAAGGGCTAGAGTTGCCCTCTTTTCCACTCCAGGAATGAGATGGAAGCCAGGAGGCACACCTGAGGCCAAGAAGCCTCTGGGGATGGCAGAATCTTCTGAAGCACAGCAGGTGGCCAGGGCTGAGGTCAAGACCCCAATGGAAGCCGAGGGCAAGGTGAGTGTGCCAGGCATGCTCCCATGTCTGAACCCGGAAGCCTGCGGGGATGCCAATCAACATGTAAGGCTTATCTCTGCCGCTATGGCTACTCTTAGTGTCCTCCCAGAATTCTGAAGGAGTAAGGTGCTGGTAGCCCAGGGACTGTTTCTGTATGCTATCTATTAACTTAATATTGGTTCCGCATTTTCTGTTAACTAAATTTATTTTCTGACATTCTTGGGATAAGGAAATTGGGAAGACGATTGGGCAGGTCAGGATGATTTCCTATTTCAGATAGTGTCACCTTTATCATTCAGGAGACCATTTTCCAGGGAACCGATTACTCAGGGAATTTTCATGATTGGGTGCAATGATGTGAATTATGAAAATATTATCCTCCCTCCAGTTTGCTGTCAAAACATGATGCGATGGGAATTTGTTCTGTCATCACCCAACTAATGAATGAAAGGGACTCGGATAGTTGTTTTGAGTTGTGTATTTGCCTGGATTTCAAAAGACATTTGACACAGGAACTCTTAAAGCATACCAAAGGAGAAATTTTGAGGGTAAAGTTTGTGCTAATAATCATATTAGTAAGTATCATTATTATCATTGCTAATATTTGTTGAGTTCCTAGTATACTGTCAACCTTTTACAGGCAATGTTTCTAATACGTGTAACAAGCTTTCAAGGAAAGTCTTCTTATCCCCGTTTAACTGCAGTATCGCAGACATTGGATCATACTCAAAAACCACACTGCCAGCTGAGGCAAAACTCAAATCCATGTTTGTTTGTTCAGTTTTCTGAACTCTAATAGTTGAGCTCTTGTCAGTATACCAGGGTCAACAACCTTTTTCTGTAGAGGGCCAGATAGTAAATGTTTTCAGTTTGCTCACCAGAGGGTGTGTGTTATGGCTACTCGGTTCTGCTGTTGTAGTGTATAGGCAGCCAGAAACGATACCTAAATGAATGAGTGTGGCTATGTTCCAAGAAAACTTTATTTAAAGACACTCAAATTTATGCTTTACATATTTTTCATATCATGAGTTATTATTTTTTGGAATTTTTCCTGTTTTAAAAGGATACAAGCTGTACAAAAACAGGTGGCAGACCGGGTTTGGCCCATGGGCTGTAGTTTGCTGACCCCTGCACTATACAAAACTGTCTACCTCACAATGACTTAGGAAAATGATGAAGCGGAAGCAGCTGAGCTGCATATTTTACCTAAGGGAGCCAAGTCAGCTACAGGAAAATTTGGTAGCCCCAACACTGTAAGAAACAACAGTTCTGATTCTGGTTCTCCCATCATATTAAATGTATAGATTTAGGTACATCTCAAAAACTTCTGAGTCTTGCTCTCCTCATGTCCCAGAGACACATCCATAACAGTTCCACCATTCTTTGATTCTAATTATAGTATGCATGCACGAAATGGTTTCCATAAAATCAGAATGTGAATCTAAGGCAGTTCCTTGGGTGGTATCATCATTGCTATAGGAAAGGAAGGCTGGGAAGAAGCAGGTTTGTGGGTGAGAGCAAGAGTTTACTTGTGAGCAACTTAGTTTTAAGGTATCTAATAGACATAAGTGGAGACAGTTGTGTATAAGAACCTGAAGTTGGGAGAAACCGGCTAGACTAGAGATTGAAATTTGGGAGTCCGCAGCATGTAGACTGAATCTGAGTATATGAGAGCATTGAATAATTTTTTTTAAGATTTATTTTAATTGCTTGAGAGAAGGTGAGAGAGAAAGAGAGAATGGGAAAAGTCCCAGAGCAGTCTCCACAGTTGTACATCATTAGTTGTGACATGGTTTCATTCCACACAGGTGGATGTGGGGCCGTGCAGGACAGGAACTAAACTGGGGGGGCTCTCGCCTGGGAGGTGAGCACCTTCACAGTTGTGCTATCCCGGTGGTTACGAGTTGTGCCACAGTTCAGCATATGAGTTTGCATGGGCCAGGGCCAGAGATTCAAACCCCAGACCTCACGATTGTGAGGCAAGCTCTCAACTGCTGAGCTATCCTGGCATCCCCTAGATAAAATCTTTGAGGGCAAATGTTAGTTGACATCTGAGTAGGATCATTCTTTGTTATGGGGGCTGTCCTGTCTTACAATGTACAGTGCAGGGTGTTGAGCAACATCCCTGATTTCTACCCACTAGATGCCAGTAGCATACTACCACCCTAACGCACCCCTGTGACAACTGAACATGTCTCCAAACATTGCCAAATGTCCCCTGGAGTGAAAACCACCCTTGGTAGATAATCGCTGTTTTAGGGAAAAGGCTGAGGATGGTCCCCAAGGACTCTAACTTTGTAGGTCAGAAAGAGGAGGAGGAAACACGAAAAAAGGTGTGGCCAGTGAAATGGGAGAAAAACTCCCATACGTGGAGTCCCAAATGTTTAGGCTGCACTTGGTTTAATAGGTGATGAAAGGCAGAGTGTTACAAGAAGTAATGCACCATGGCTCTGAGCAGAGCCCCAGTGAGCCCCACCATACTTCTTTTAGGGAACTCCCCAGAGGTGGAAGAAGCATGAAGGTCATCCATTTTCTAACTGCATGGAACCTGAAGCTAGTACAATGGACGGTGCATTTTAGTTGGGAATTAAACTATAAGAAATAGAAGGTTACAAGTAACATGTAGAAACCAACGATAAGAGACATGTTTCTTCTTTCTCATTTTATTTTTGTAGGTAATTCACAGAGAATAAATATTATCTGAGTTCAGGTGAAAACTAAGAGCCGAAATATAGTTGCTATGGTTTTGAGAAAATGCAAAAGGAACTTAAGACCTGGGGCTTTGCCATCCTGAGCTGTAGGACAGATCCTTTTTGTTATGTGATCACTTCACTCACTTCAATGCCTAATGGTAGTTAAAAAAAAAGTGAACAGATTGTGCAAACTTTCTTTTTATACATGTGAAAAATGTAGAGCTGTGACTTAGTAGGGGCCTAATATGAAGGTTAAAATAGTCAATCTCTCATATTGAAATTAAAGTCATTACATGAGTGTCTCTTAGCTACATACCTGATACTAAGGACCAAAAGAAGGGGAAATGTCTGCTTTGTTCTTTATAGTTGTTGTCTCACTCCAAAATGTTGATAATAAATTTCACGCAAGACATTATTATGTAAAAGTGCCTAACAGGGCCTCATGCATAGTTGGACTTTCATAAAAATAATAACAATGTGCATCCTGGTTGTGGTGGTAAGTATCCACGTCTAAATGTGCAATACAATTCCATAGAACTAGATACATCGTCCCCATGCCAAGAAAATGCAGCAAAAGAGGATAATCCAAAGAAGATTAGTAGTTGAGCTAACAGTATTGTCCCAACATTGGTTTTCTGGTTTTGGCACACACTGTAGATAGGCAAGATATTCTCATTTGGAGAGGCTGGGTGGAGGGTACACAGAACTCAAGATTATTTTTGCAACTTCTTGTGAGTCAAACTATTTCAAGGGGAAGCCAGGATGGCTCAGCAGGTTAAGCGCTTGCTTTGCAGCCCTGGGGTCCGAGGATCGAATCCTGGCTCCGGCTCCTGTGGACCCATATGCTGAACTGCGGTACGCTTCCCATGTGGGAGGCCCCCAGTTCATTTCTCACCCCCTGATTTGGCCCCTGGCTCAAGGGGGCATGCTTCCCATGCAGGAGGCCCCCAGTCCAGTTCCTGCCCTGTGCAGCCCCCTACCCACCTGTGTGGAACAAAACCATGTTGAAAAACTGATGATGTACAACTATGGAGACTGCTGTGGGCCCTCCCCCTTCTCTCTGTCTCTTTCTGTCTCTATCAAAAACAATAAAGTAAATCTTAAAAAAAAACTATTTCAAATAAAAACGTGTTAAAAAAAGAAACACAAGGGTAAGGGGGAAGGTGCGTGGGAGAGATGGGTGGGGGTAGTAGGGAAGGGAAATCAAATATATGGTGATGGAAAGAGAGCTGATTCTGGGTGGTGAGCACATAATGCAATGTATAGACAATATAATATAGAATTTTACACCTGGAAACAATGTAATTGATGTCAATGTCACCCCAATAAATTTAACCAAAAAAAAAAAAAGAAACAGATGTGAATGAGTTTGAAAGACTCCCCTGTTTATGATTATTGTGTAGCTCAGGATCATTTGGTTTTGTGATCAAATTTACCTTATAGATTCATTTTTATTTTAATGGAGACTCATATCATGAGTAAGTCAGATATCAGGTTTTCTTTATCAATGACAAAACAGAATGTAATCACTATAGTTTGTGCTAATGCAATGGGTTATAGTCCAGATCATGAACCTAAATTGATCTTAATAAATACGCAGTCACAAAGCCCAATGATAGGTGAAAGTATAAAATTAAACAGAATTACCATTTAGTCTTTACTTTGGGCATATTTTACTTTTGGATAGTCCAGGACTCATCTAGGCTTGCCAAAGAGTGAAATTTTCACACAACACATCCTTAAATTCTCTGAGAAGTGGAAAGTAGAGAGAGGTGGCTTGCCTACTTTTTTAGGTGAGAATTTCTACTTCAGCAGACTGTGGGGAGGGCAAGCCTCCTCTATCTTGCTGATATGCCTAAGATGTGATCTATTTATATTACAAACCATATGCAGAGCCTGGCAAGACTCTCTGTAAATGAGCTCATGGCTCTGCCCTAAAATAGGAGGCTGGGAGGGGGGCCCTGAAGACATTAGGGACCTCTCAGAACCATTATGCCTGTTGGTGCTGACTGAACAGGAAGGATGAACAAAATCTATGAGTTCTGATAAGAAGGATAAGTAATAACTACCTGCCAGGGGGAACAAGATGCTTGCCTTGGTCTTTGCAGGTCATCAAAGTCAAGTTATTAAAGATCTGAGCACTTTTTAATGGGTTTCCTTTTATGTATATTGTACAGCTTACAAGTACAAATAATTTCAGATTTGTCTTATTGATGGGTCTCCTTCAAAGTGTGACAAGTTTCATCTAGAGCTTCATTTAAACAACCAGTATTTAGAGACCATTAATTCAGTGCTGAGTAATTAGATTGACTTTTAAGGATGTACAGAAGAGCACTTGCCCACCTCAGGAAGCCCAGACAAGGATGAAAGGGATGAGAAAATAAAATGCATTACAAAATGACAAGCACAGGCCAAGAGGCACTGAAGAGGTTCAGAAAAAGGTATGAGGGGAAACATCGTTAACTATCTAGCATGGCTTAAATTGGGCCCACAAAAGGGTGTATGCTACAAGAATTTTCAAATTTTGTGTTTTCATATAGATGGACATGACATGTTTACATATATACACATATATCCATACTGTCTCTAGTTATCTGGATGAGTCTAACTTAAAAAAAAATTCTTATCATAGTAAGAACATTTAAAATGAGATCTACCATCTTAAATTTTAAGTGTACCATACAGTATGATGAACTATAGGCACAGTGTTGTGCATCATGTCTCTAGAGCATATTCGTCTTGCGCAATTGAAACTTTACACCTGTTGACTAGCATCTCCCTGTTTTTCTTTCCCCTTAGCCCCTGGCAACCACCATTCCATTCTCTGCTTTTATGAATTTAACTACTTAAGTTCTTCATATAAGTGGAATTGTATGTTAATAGTATCTGTCCCTCCGTGACATAATGTCCTCCAGGTTGATTATTGTTGTCACATACTGCAGGATTTCCTTCTTTTAAAAACTGAATAGTATCCCATTATGTGCATATGCTATATTTTATTTATCCATTCATCCATCCATGGACATTTAGGTTGTTTCCACATCTTAGTTATTGTGAACTGGATGAGCCTGTGTTTATTGAATACTCATGGCCACTGGTTTTAGTGCATTTGCATCGATGTACTGTCCAAACAAGTGTTTTTCTTCGGTTTCTATAGAGGGAAGTGGGTAAGAAAATGGAGTCATTCAGAGCCCAGGGTAGTTGGGAACGTGAAATTCAAACAAGCTGGACTGGAGCATCCATGGCATATTCTGAGTTCTTGTGGATGTTGGACATGGATGCCATGTTTATCTGTCCCAACTACCAAAACTTCCTTCATAAGAAGTTTAGTAATACATATTCAGTGAAGAATGTGTGTACTCCTCATTTCAACCACAGCTGGGTAGGCTATTCATTTAGTGCCTGAATAATGCCCCTGCCTTTAAGTGAACAGGAAAGTTGTGCCAGTGATAGATCCATTCCTCCTTCTCCATATTCTTACCATGAGTAAGGCAGCAGTGATCGTAATACTTTCATGAAAAGGCCCAAGGAGGTATAGACAGATTGGCAGTGTACCAATTAGAAATGACATTCAGCTGTTAGTCATAAAACCCCACAAAAGGGTGGCTTAAATTGTGGCTTTATTAAGTCCAAAGGGTCCAAGGCTGTTATGGTGGTTGCATGATATAACTGGGTACCTACGCTCCTTTTGACTTTGTGCTTTGTCACCCTAATCCTCCTGTTCTCAAAATGGCTGTCAGAGCTCCAGCCATCATATTTTCATTTTAGGCATAAAGAAGAGGAAGAGCAAAGAGAAAAAGAAGGCATATACCAACTGTGTTAAGCCCTTAAAATTGCCTTCCTGGAAGTCCCCTTCAATGACTTTGACGTACATCTCACTGACAAGGACTATTTCAAATCCTAAGAAGCCAGTCACAAAGAGCCACATGTTACATGATTCCACTTGTATGAAATGAACAGAGTAGACAAATCCACAGGGGCAAAAGTAGATTAGTGGTTGCCAGGGACTTGGGGGAGGGGAATGACTATAATACTAATGGCTATGGATTTCCTTTCTAGGGTGATAAAATGTCCTAGAATTAGATAGTGGCAACTATTGCATAACTTTGTGATTATACTAAAAACTATGGCATTATTTCTTTCAAAAGGTAAACCTATGATATAGGAATTATACCTAAATGATTTAATAAAGAAAGCAATATTTCCTAAAATTTCTGAATGGACTGACACTGAGACAAGACTGACTTTTAGGTGTGTTGGTGGTTTTCTTGTGTTTCTCCTTCTAACCAGTGGAAGAAAGATTGGAAGAGGCCATAATTATAGACTAACTAAGGAAATGGGATTCTTTTCTGCCTATCTCTAATGTGGTGGAAAAAGAATTTTCTGACCTTGTGATATGCATAAAGATCCAAGGGGAAGCCGGGATGGCTCAGTGGGTTGAGCGCTCGCTTTGTAGCGCTGGGGACCAAGGATCGAATCCCAGCCCCAGCCCTGGCCCATGCGGACCCATGTGCTGAGCTGGGGAGTTCCCCCAGTTCAGTTCTCTCTCTGTCTCTGTACCTCTCTCTCTTGTCAAAAACAATTAAAAAAAAAAAACACCAGCTTTCTCGTTCTCTTAAAAAAAAAATTTTTTTTTTAAATCTGGTAACAGTAGTCTGGCAATCCTGTATAATGTCAGTGTTTGTCCATGTATAAAATAGCAACATTTTGTTCCTTT
>PVKE010031247.1:0-19153 GCA_004027555.1 Craseonycteris thonglongyai
AGAGATAGGAAGAGAGAGAGAGGGAGGGAGAGAAGGAGGGAGGGGGGAGAGAGAGAGGGAGAGGGAGAGAGGGAGAGGGAGAGAGGGAGAGAGGGAGAGAGAGAGAGAGAGATTCTACAGGGGAGTATGAGTATATACACAAAGATATGGGATAAAATGTGTTAACAATAGGTGAATCTGGGTAATGGGTATTTGGGTGTTCTTTGTTCTAGGTTTGTAACTTTTTGTACACCTGAAATTACTTTCAAATAAAAAGTTAACAAGAACAAGCTCACAAATCCTTGTCCTATCTACCTAACAGTGGTTATCACTAGAGATACTGTTACTTTTGCTTTTTTCTTTATACATTTTGTATTGTCTAAAAAATTTTTAAACAATGGGCGCGCATTAATTTTGAAATAAAAAAATTAAAAAAGAGTAACCTGGTATGTACCTATCACAATCCCATTATATGTTAAACAATGGGTGATATGCACTGTTTTCCTACCATAAACACAGAGCTTCAAGTGGCAACTTAATAAGATCTCTTTGAAATTTTCTGAATGCAGTTCATTCCCCAAGGTATTTTTTGATTTGGTTTTAGACTGTTTGGAATCCTTTTTGGAGTGTAAGTCATAAGAGTGTAAGACATAAAAGAAATATAGAGATCTTTCAGATGCTGAGAATACTGGGAACTTTTAACCCAATGTCACTGCCATAACCAATTATCTGCTTTTGTGACATTTCAACCAGTTCATGGTCATCTTGTCCTTAATTCCTCTCAAATCCCTCTAACAAATGGATATGCCTCAGTTTGGCAATAGGGTTGGTTTCTGTTTTAGGAGAGAAAGAACTTAAGTAGTTCTTGCTTTATTTTCCATAGTAAGTTATGTGTGCCAGAACTCTAGTTAAAAATTTTATTAAAGCAGTACAATATTTTTCTTAACAAAAATCTTGTGTGAACAGAATTTTATCAAGTGACCTGTTTTCATTTAACTCACATTTTTTTTATTAACTTGGTGGAATGAATTATGTCCATAGATCTCCTAATATTGAACCACTAAAAAAATCTTATGTGAACTCAGCATATAAATCAAGTAACAGTGGAGCTGCTTTGTTGAGGGTCCCTCCTGCGCACACTCCTGCAGCAGACCCTGAAACAGTGTACAAACCACTGTACCAGAGAAAATAGCTACGAAAGAATCCTGCTACTCTAGTCTCCTAGGCACCATGACAAAATGGGAGAATCAACTGTTCAACCTCTTTGCTTTTCTGACACATTATTTTTGAGATATAATTAAAACCAAGCAAAGGATCAGAAATAGAAACAATTACCTGTTTTTCCTCAGGAGGGAGTTTACTCCATTCGTTCCCTAACATTCTAGTGATTTCTGGAAATGGGACTTCTGGTCTCTTTGCTCGAAGCTGTTCTCGACGCTCATTCATGAACCGAACATATCCTGTAAGGGGGGATTTGGGTGCATTGCTGTCTCGAAGAGGTTTCTTCCTTTTTCTTCCTTTTGACCAACCTCCTCGTTTACTCCTTTGCTACAAAACAAAAAATAAGAACCAAAACTAAATTATAATAACCACAAAAATGTCCCCAAATAACACAGCAACAGTAAATGCTAACAAACAAAACAGGGTAAGAGTTGTATTTTCCTGCCATTAAGGCCCTGGGTCTTCAAAGCTCTCCCAAGTTTGTGGCAAGTACAAATAAATTCAATGAAGTTTTTTTCTTCTTATTAAATTTATTGGGGTGACATTGCTCAGAAAAACTAGATAGGTTCCAGGTGTACAATTCCACAATACATCTTTTATGTGTTGCAACATGAGCTCACCACCCAGAATCAGGTTTTCGTTGTTTTTCCATCACCGCATACTTGGATCCTCCTCCTTATACTCCTTCCCCCTGCCCCTCTGGCAGCCACTAAACTATTGTCTGTGTCCATGAGCTTTTTTTCTTTTGTTTTCTGTTTTAATTGTTCATTTATTCTGTTTTTTAGATTCCACATATAAGTAAGATCATATGGTATTTGTCTTTCTCAGACTTATTTTGCTTAGCATGATATTTTCTAGTTCCATCCATGTTGTTGCAAAAGGTATGATTTTATTCTTTGTTATGGCTGCATAGTACTCCATTGTAAATGTACTACAGCTTCTTTATCCAATTATTTACTGGTGGGCATTTAGGTTGTTTCCATATTTTGGCTATTGTGAATAATGCTGCAATGAACATAGGGGTGCACAGATTTTTTTTTTTTTTTGAATTAGCATTTTGGAATTCTTTGGATAAATACCCAGGAGTAGAATTGCTGGATCGTAAGGTAGTTCCATTTTTAATTTTTTGAGGAACCTCCATACTGTTTTTCACAGAGGCTGGATCAATTTGCAATCCCACCAACAGTGCACAAGGGTTCCCGTTACATCACATTCTCGCCAACACTTGGTCAATTTATTGATGAACTCCATCCTTACAGGAGTGAGGTGGTTTCGATTTATATTTCTCTGATTATTAGTGATGTTGAGCATCTTTTCATGTTTCTATTGGCCCCATATGTATATCCTCTTTCAAGAAATATTCAGATCGTCTGTCCATTTTTAAATTGGATTGCTTGTTTTTTGGTGTTGCGTTGTATTAATTTCCTATAAATTTTGGGTATTAACCCTTTATTGAATGCCTCATTGGTATTTTCTCCCCTTCTTTGGTATGTCTCTTTGTTGTTGTTGTTTTTAAACTTATTATTTTTTTTTTTGAGAGAGACAGAGAGACAGAGAGAAGGGGAGGGCCTAGAGCAGTCTCCATAGTTGTACGCCACCAGTTTTTGACATGGTTTCGTTCCACACAGGTGGGCAGGGGGCTATGCAGGGCAGGAACTGGGTTGGGGGTCTCCTGAATGGGAGGCGAGCCTCCTTGAGCCAGGGGCCAAACCTGGGGCAGAGGGGCTAGAACCGAACTGGGGGCCTCCTGCATGGGAAGTACACCCCAGTTTAGCATATGGGTCCACACAGGTTGGGGCTGGGATTTGATCCTCGGTCCCGGGGGGTGCAAAGCATGTGTTTAACCTGTTGAGCTATTTCGGCTTCCCCCTCTTTGTTCTGATGATTTCTTTTGCTGTAAAAATCCTTTTAATCTGAAACAGTCCCATTTGTTTATTTTTTCTTTTGCTTTCCTTCCCCAAAAAGATATGTATCACTGAAAGTGTTGTTAAGCGTAATGTCTAAGTTACTTCCTATATTTTCTTCCAGGAATTTTTTGTTTTCAGGTCTCAAATTTAAGTCTTTAATCCATTTTGAGTTTATTTTTGTATATGGTGAAAGAAGGTGATCTAATTTCATTTTTTGCATGTATCTGTCCAATTTTTCCAGCACCATTTGTTAAATAGACTTTCTTTACTCCAATGTAAATTCTTGCCTCCTTTGTCAAGATTAATTGGCCATACAAATCTGGGTTTATTTCTGGGCTCTCTGTTCCATTCATCTATGTGCCTGTTTTTATGCCAATATCATCATGTCATTTTGATAACTATAGCCTTGCAGTGTAATTTGGTATCTGGTAGCATGATTCCTCCAACTTTGTTCTTTCTCAGGCTTGCTGTGGCTATTCTAGGTCTTTTATGGTTCCATATAGATTTTAGGATTATCTGTTCTAGTTCTACAAAGAATGTCATTGGTATTTTGATAGGAATTGCATTGAATCTATAGATTGCTTTGGGTAGCATGGCCATTTTAACTATATTAATTTTTCCTATCCATGAGCATGGTATGTGTTTCCTTTTATTTGTATCTTCCTTGATTTCTCTCATCAGTGTCTTATAATTTTCCAAATATAGGTCTTTTACTTCCTTGGTTAAATTTATTCCTAAGTACTATATATTTGATCCAATTATAAATGAGATTGTTTTCTTAACTTCTCTTTCTGCTAGTTTGTTATTGGTATATAAGAATGCAACTGATTTCTGTATATTAATTTTATATCCTGCTACTTTACTAAATTCCTTGATCAGTTCCAGTAATTTTGGGGTTGACTCTTTGGGCTTCTCTCTATATAGTATCATGTCATCTGCAAATAATAATCGTTTTACTTCTTTTCCTATTTGGATGCCTTTTATTTGTTTTTCTTATCTTATTGCTGTGACTAGAACTTCTAGTACTTTGTTGAATAAGAGTGGTGAGAGTATGCATCCTTGTCTTGTTCCTGACCTTAGGGAAATACTTTTAGTTTTTCCCCATTGAGTATGATGCTAGCTGTGGGTTTATCATACACAGCCTTTATTATATTCAGATATATTCCTTCTATTCCCACTTTGCTGAGAGGTTTTAATCATAAATGGTTGCTGCATTTTGTTGAGTGCTTTTCCTATGTCTTTTGAAATGACCATATAATTTTTATTTTTCATTTTGTTTATGTGATGTATCACACTGATTGATTTACATATATTGAACCAACCGTGGATCTCAGGAATTATTCCCACCTAATCCTGGTGTGTGATACTTTTGATGTATTGCTGAATTCGATTTGCTAACATTTTTTTTTAAAGATTTATTTTTCTTGTTGAGAGAGAGAGAGAGAGAGAGAGAGAGAGAGAGAGAGAGAGAGAGAGAGAGAGAGAGAGAGAGAAAGAAAGGGGAGGGCTCAGAACAGTTTCCATAGTTGTGCATCATTGGTTTTTCCTCATAGTTTCATTCCACAGGTGGGCGTGGGACTGCACAGGGCAGGAAATGGGCTGGGGTCTCACCCTGGTGAGAGCTGAACTGGGGGCACTCCCCAGTTCAGCGTATGGGTCCACTTGGGCTGGGGCCAGGATTCGATCCTTGGTCCCTGGGGCTGCAAAGTGAGCGCTTAACCCATTGAGCCATCCCAGCTTCCCCCTGATTTGTTAACATTCTGTTGAAAATATCTGCATTTATATTCATTAGGGATATTGGCCTATAGTTTTATTTTTTAAATTTTATTGTTAAATTTATTGGGGTGACACTGATTGGTAACAATTAGATAGTTTCCGGATGTACAATTCTACATTACATCACCTATGTATTGCATTATGTGCTCACCACCCAGAATCAGCTCTCCTTCTATCACCATATTGCTGGTGTCCACTCCTGCTCCCTACCCCACCACTCTCCCTCCTCCCTCCTCCCCTTGTAGTGCCTTTATCTGGTTTTGGAATCAGAGTGATGGTGGCTTCATAAAATGAGTTTGGGAGTCTACTTTCTTCTTGAATTTTTTGAAATAGCTTGAGGAGGATAGGTGTTAATTCTTTTCTGAATGTTTGGTAAAATTCACCTGTGAAGCCATCTGGTCCAGGGCTTTTGTTTGTTGGGAATTTGTTGATTGCTGATTTCATTGTTAGTAATTTGGTCTGTTTAGATTTTCTATCTTTTCTTGACTTAGCCTTGGGATCTTGTATGCTTCTAGGAATTTATTCATTTCTTCCAGATTGCAAAACTTATTGGCATATAGTTGCCCATAATATTTTATTATACTTTTTTTGTATTTCTATGGTGTCTGTTACTTTTCCACTTTCACTTCTGATTTTATTTACTTGAGTCCTCTCTCTTTTTTTCTTGAGTCTGGTTAAAGGTTTGTAAATTTTGTTTATCTTTTTGTTTTTTCAAAGATTTATTTTATTGTTTTTGACAGAGAGACAGAGAGAAGAGGGAAGGCCCAGAGTAGTCTCCATAGTTGTACATCATCAGTTTTTGACATAGTTTCATTCCACATGGGAAGCTGGCCTCAGTGAGAACCGAACTGGGGGGCCACACCCCAGTTCAGCACATGGGTCCACATGGGTCTGCACAGGCAGGGGCTGGGATTCGATCCTTGGACCCTGGGGCTGCAAAGCAAGTGCTTAACCCACTGAACCATCCTGGCATCCCCTTTGTTTATCTTCCTGAAGAACCAGCTTTGGTTTCATTGATCATTTGTATTGCCTTCTAAGTCTCAATTTCTTTTATTTCCACTTTGATTTTTATTATTTCCTTACCTGTACTCATTTTGGGCTTTGTTTGCTGCTCTTTTTCTATTTTCCTTAGGTGTAAAGTTAAATTGTTTATTTGAGCTTTTTCTTGTGTTTTTTTTTTTTTCCAGGTGGGCCTGCATTGCTATGAATTTTCCTCTCAGGATTGCTTTTGCTGTGTCCCATAGATTCTGGGTAATTGTGTTTTCATTCTCATTTGACTCAAGGTACCTTTTGATTTCCTCCTTAATGCCATTGTTGACTCATTCATTGTTTAGCCTCCACGTGTTTATGTGTTTTTCAGTTTTATTCTTGTAATTGATTTCCAGTTTTACACTGTTGTAGTCAGAGAAGGTGTTTGATATAATTTAAATTTTCTTAAATTTGTTGAGGGTTGACTTGTGGACTATCATATGATCTATCTTGAAAAATGTCACATGTGAACTTGAAAAAATGTGTATTGTTACTTGAGATGTAATGCTCTAAAAATACCAATTAAATCCATCTGGTCCAGTGTGTCATTTAAGGTCACTGTATGTGTGTTGATTTTCTGTCTGGAAGATCTGTCCTTTAGTGTCAGTGTGATGTTAAAGCCCTCTATGATTGTGTTACTGTTGATGTCTGCCTTTATATCAGTCAATATTTTCTTTATGTATTCAGGTGCTCCGATGTTGGATGCATAAATGTTTACAAGGGTGATATTCTCGTTGGGTTAATCCCTTTAGAATTATGTAAGGTCCTTCTTTGTCTCTTGTTATAGTCTTCATTTTTAAGTTTATTTTGTCTGATATAAGAATTGCTGCCCCAGTTTTTTTTCCTTTCCATTTGCATGCAATATCCTTTCCTTCCCTTTATTTTCAGTGTATGTGTGTCTTCTGAGGTGAGTCTCTTGCAGACAGCATATACCTGGGTCTTGCTTTCTTATCCATTCAGCTACCCTATGTCTTTTGATTAGAGCATTTAGTCAATTTACATTTAAAGTAATTATTGATAGATACATATTCATCACCTTGTTATTATTCATGTTTTTTATTTTCTTTCATTTGCCTGTTTTTTTTCCTTTCTTCTACTTAGAAGAAGTACTTATAGCATTTCTTGTAATACTGCCCTGGTGGCAGTAAATTCCTTTATAGCTTTTTCTTATCTGGGAAATTCTTTATCTCTCCTTCAATCTTAAATGCTAGCTTTGCTGGGTAGTCTTGGTTATAGGACCTTGTTTTTTTTTATTACTTTGATAAACTGCTGCCACTGTCTTCTGGCCTGTATAGTTTATATTGAGAAATTTGATGATAGTCTTATGGGAGCTCTCTTGTAGTTTAGTTGTTGTTTTTCTCTTGTTGCTTTTAGATTCTCTTTGTCTTTGACCTCTGCCATTTTAATTATGATATTCTTGCTGTGGGCCTGTTTGATCTTGCTTGAGACTCTGCATTTCCTGAGTTTGTATGTCTATTTTTTTGCCATGTTAGGGAAGTTTTCAGTTATTATTTTTAAAATATGTTCTCTATCCCTTGCTCCTCCTCTTCTTCTTCTATGATCTGAATGCTGTTATGCTTGATGTTGTCCCAGAGGTCCCGCAGGCTTACCTTGTTTCTTTTAATTCTTTTTTCTTTTTGTTCTTCCAGTTGGGTGTTTTCTCCTACCTTGTCTTCCAAATTGTTGTTTTGATTTTCTGCTTCATCTGATCTGCTGTTGATTCCTTCTAGTGTAGTCTTCATTTCTGTTATTGTAGTCTTTATTTCTGACTGGTTAATTTTTATGGTTTCAATGTCCTTCTTTGTGGTTATTTGTTGAAATTTTTGTTACATTCCTCAACCCTTTTGTTGCGTGTGATGATAATGTCTCGTCATGAGTTGCTACTGCTGCTATACATATGACAAGTATGTCTTGTCTTGGTTTTTGTTCGCATTTTTCGCCTCTTTGAGTATTTTATTGTAGCCCTTTGGCTGCGCTGGTATTTTATTGCCATACGTGAAGTGGTTTTAGGGAGGTGGTGGAGTTTTATCTCTTATAACCTGATTTGCCGCTGATGATGATTCACAGCTTTTGCTGTCAAAACAATGTCATAAAATGCCTTATATGCTTCTGCTTCTTTTCACACACAGTGAGATGAATTGAGCAATTTCACCACCTTCTAGAATAAGCACTCCCGGAGCACTCGAAAGTCTCCATTTGGCAAAATCTGTGAATCGTCATCGGCGGCAGGTCAGGTTATGAGGGCCAAAACTCCACCCCCTCCCTGAAACTGCTTCGTGTACAGCAATAAAATACCAGTGCAGCGAAAGGGTTAAGCATTCTTATAACCTGTGTTCTAAACTCTTGCTCTGATAGATTATCTTCATTTATTTGGTTCTATTTCTGAAGGTTTCTCCTTTTCCTTTATTTGGGACATGTTTCTCTGTTTTCTCATTCTGTATTTCTTTCTGTGTTTGTTTCTGTGTAGTATGTTTATCTCTTATGACTCTAAGTCATTGCTTGAAGGCCTTATGTAGTATGTGTCCTGTGTGATCCAACAGTGCAGTATCTCTGATCTCCTGTGTGTGTATTCAGGACTGTCTCTCAAATGTGTTGTGTGGGTACTCCAATTGTAGTTGAACAGGACACCTCTTGCAGCACCTTGTTAACTGACCAAGGGAAATGGCAAAGCAGCAAAAAAAGCTCCCTGGTCTGCCACTGACAATTGCTCCTGCTGAAATCTATAAGCAACTTTCCCCTGTTGGTAGGGTGGGCTTGATTGCTCAGCCACCTAAGGTGACTCTAGGTTGACAGGGCAAATCTCTAGGGGGCCTGTGTTCACTTTGAAAAAGAAGAAAAGAAACAAACACAAACAAATATACCTAAAAAAAAAAATCCCCGAGAGTCCTGCAGTCTGCTATTCACAGCACACTGTTAGCTGCTCTGGAGGTGGAGGAGGGCGGCAGAGCAGCACTGTTACTTCCCCAAGCAGCTTCAGATAACTGCTTCTGCAAAAGGCCAAAAGAGAGTCTTCCCTCCTGCTGGTAGGGCACCGTTGATTGCTCGTCTATCCAGTGTTCCCCAATATGGGCTGGGCAAACACTTCAGGTTGCCCACGCACACTTTGAAAGAAAAAATAAAGAAAAAAACAAACAAAAAAAGAAAAACAGACACACACACAAAAATAATAATAGTAAAATAAAAAATAGAAAAAGGGGAAGCCAGGATGACTCAGCAGATTGAGCACTTGTGTTGCAGTCCTGGGTTTCAAGGATCAAGACCTGGCCCTGGCCTGTATGGACCCATATGCTAAACTGCGGTGTGCCTCCAGTTAGGTTCTCACGGGGTGAGCCTCCTAAGTGGGAGGCCCCCAGTACCCCCGGCCAGTTCCTGCCCTGTGTAGCCCAGTCCCCATCTGTGGAATGAAACTATGTAGAAAACTAATGATGCGCACCTATGGAGACTGCTCTGGGGCCTCCTACTTCTGTGTCTCTCTCTCTGTCAAAAACAATAAAAATAAATTAAAAAAAAAAAAAGCAAAAGCAAAATAAAAGTATATGCCATTCTTTTATTAAAAAAATGAGATACATATAAAAGAAATAATTAAAAAGAGTTTGAAAGAGAAAGAAGGAAGGAAAAGAAAATAAGGTAACATAAAAAAGAAAGAAGTCCTGTAGTAGAAAAAGAGAAGTAAATTAAAAGGAAGGAAAATAATGAAAAAGAAATAAAATCCTTTTTCCCCTCCCTCCTTTCTGTTGTGATGAGCCCTGTGGTCTGTCACTTGCAGCTCAATTTTAGTGGCCCTGCAGGAGGAGCAGAGTGGCATTAAAAGCTCTCCTGGAGTTGCAGATGCTCCTACAAATCTGCAAGAGTGTCTACCACTCACTAACTGGGTGGGGCCAATTGCTCTGCCAACCAGAGTTGGATAGGGCAATCTCCAATGTGACTGGGCACACTTTGAAAAATGAAGAAGAAATTAAAAAAAAATAGAAGAGAGGAAAAAAGATGGCAAGAGAGGAGAACGCCGATAACTGCTTGGGAAGGGCCTTGTGAACAGAGGGGAATCCACGGGGGAAACCCTGAGAAGCAACCTCAACTAAGAGAACCACACAATGCAGAACACCACCCAAAGGTTAGAGGAAAAAGGGGAGAGCGGGAGAGGGAAGGGGAAGCAGCGGTTTGGGAACAGGGACTCGCGAGCACGGCCCTGGGATGGCAAAAACAAAGGGGGATTGGGGGACCACGGTCAAAGTGGAGCTAGATCGAGGGTGGGCTGTAGCCGAGACCTAAGGAGCGTGGAAGCCCCACAAGACTGTGGACAATTTAACATCCGAACTCAAGGGACAGCACGCAGTGCCATAATCAGATCACGGAACCTAAAGTGGAACAGGGACTGTGGAGCACGGCGGCTGGACTTCCTGGGCAGGCAGGGAGAGAGCAGGGAACCAGTCCACAGCAGCTTGGCACCCCTGATTTACAGAGGAGGTACAGCTGAACTCCTAGAGTTGACTGTGAGGGAGCGCCTTCTGAAGACAGGGCTCTTGGAGTAAGGGCTGGGGCTTGAATGAACATGGCTGCATTAGACGAGCTTAGAGTGAATCTGGCAGTCTCAACAGAGCCATGGGCCTAGAGGGGCTGCCGGCCGAGCTGCGACCGGTGCGCCCAGGGCTTTCGGCGCCTCGCCCACCAGGCCGCTGCTGTGCTGACGCTGGCACGCAGAACTGGGCTGCCAAACGGTTGCGCAGAGCCTACGCCCTCACAAACGACCTGGCTTTGGGTGCACCTCTGTCCGGGTCACACCTACGCCCCTTCTTGTGTGGCTGACCGGGCGTCTGCCAAGCCCCAGTCCATCCACACTGCTGCCCTACGGGTGCGGCTCACAGACACAATTAAAGGAAAAGCAGCCAAGCAGAGGGGAGAAAGACTGGAGCTCCTGCGCCCCGCCCGCACTGAACCACCAGCCCCCCTGCTGAAAGAGGAATCTGCTATTGTGTCTCAGGCCCACCCTAGCTCCAACTCACAAGCCCCCACCCCCGGCCACACCTTCACTACCCTGCTTTCTAATAGCTAGGAGAGCAACCTGAAGTGCCCCAGGGCACAGAAGCTGTCTGCTTCCCCAACCACCTCTCAAAATCTCTTCCTCTCACAACTGAGCCCACAAGAAAAAATAAAGAGAAGCGCATATGATAGGCAACTCCCCAGAGGGAAAACAGACTCATGCCTAAAGCAAAAAGAACCACATCAAACACAATGCACACCTCAGAATCCAAAGCCCCTCCAGAAGTTCAGGGGCATTCTTTAGTAAAGAAGCTTGCACACTTGGAATCACATCTAAATGAAACAGAATTCAGGGCTGCAATACTCAAGACACTCAGAGAGCTCACTCAATACTGGCAAAGTACCCAGACTCAATTAAATGACCTCAACAAAAAATTTTCTGAGCTAAATGAGTACTTTACCAATAAAATTGAGAAGCTAGAGCAGAACCAAAAGGAACTCCTTGAAATGAAAGGCATCATGGGAGAGATGAAAAAAGAACTGACCAGCCGGGGAAACAGGGCTGACCAGCTAAAGGAAAGGAGGAGTGAAATCGAAGATACAAACATGGAAATGTCACAGAGGGAAGAAGACAGGGAAATGAGAACTAAGAGAAATGAAAGCACCCTACAAGAACTCTCTGACTCCATCAGAAAGAACAATATTAGAATAATAGGGGTATCAGAAGGAAGCGAGATGATATCTTCTCACAGTCTACTAAAACAAATAGTGGATGAAAATTTCCCTAACCTGTGGAAAGACTTACAGCTCCAAATCCAAGAGGAAATCAGGAGCCCTAACTACCTAGATCCTAGCAGATCTTCTCCAAGGCACATTGTTCTGAAGATGACAAAAACCAAAGACAAAGAAAGAATCCTAAAGGCTTCCAGGGAAAAACAAAATATAACTTTTAAAGGAAAACCTATCAGGCTGTCACCAGACTTCTCAGCAGAAACCCTGCAAGCCAGGAGGGAGTGGAGCCCAATGTTCAAAATATTAAAAGAGAGAAATTTCCAGTCAAGAATTAACTATCCAGCAAAATTAACCTTTAGATATGAAGGAGGAATTAAGGCCTTTACAGATATACAGAAGCTGAGGGACTTCTCCAGCTCAAAACCGGCACTCCAGGAAATACTAAAGGAAGCTATCCGACCTGAATCCAGAAATCAAAATAAATGGAGAAAAGTTGGGACAACAAAACATAAAAAGGAAAGAAAAAATGGATACAGGATATCCTCATATATCAATCATCACCCTGAATGTAAATGGACTGAATTCACCAATAAAGAGGCACAGGGTAGCAGACTGGATTAAAAAACAAAATCCAACCATATGCTGCCTACAAGAGACACACCTCAGTCACAGGGACAGACATAGACTCAGGGTAAAAGGATGGAAAACAATACTCCAGGCAAATGGCAGTCAGAGAAAAGCTGGAGTGGCCATACTGATTTCTGATGAAAAAGACATCAGGATAAAAAAAATAATAAGACATAAAGATAAACATTACACCTTGATAAAAGGGACAATACACCAAGAAAACATGACACTTATCAATATATATGCCCCAATCAGAAAGCACCAAAATTTACAAAGCAACTACTAACAGATCTAAAAGGAGAATTTGACAAAAATACAATTGGTATAGTAGGAAATCTAAACACCCCCTTAACAACATTGGATAGATCATCCAAGCAGAAACTAAATAAGGAGATTGTAGCTTTAAATGATACATTGCAGGAATTGGACATAATTGACATTTATAGGTCATTCCATCCTACAACAAAGGGCTATACATTTTAGTGCACATGGAACATTTTCAAGGATAGACCATATCGTGGGACTGAAATCCAACCTCACCAAATTTAAGGGCATCCAAATCATACCAAGTGTATTCTCAGACCACAAAGTTGAAACTAGAAATCAATTGCAAAAGATCAAGTGCAGAGAGAACTACATATACGTGGAGATTGAACAACATGCTATTAAAAAGTAGCTGGATCAAAGAGGAAATAAAAAAAGAGATTAAAAAATTTGTAGAAATGAATGACAATGAAAACATGACGTACCAAAATTTCTGGGATACAGTGAAAGCAGTATTAAGAGGGAAATTTATATCATTACAGGCCTATCTCAAGAAACAAGAAAAACTACAAGTAAACACCCTCACATCTCACATCTCAGGAAACATATGACCTCACTTATAGGTGGAATATAAAACTGAAAGTAACAAAGACACAGAGACCTATGGATACACCCAATAGCTTGGTGATTGCTTGAGGGAAGGGGAAGAGTGGGGAAGAAGAGTGGTAGAGGAGGCAGGAGAGGACACCAGTATTATGGACACACTCAATAGTTTGGTGGTTACCTGGAGAGGGGGGAGGAGGGAGGAGTGAGAGTTGTGGGGGGAGGTGGGAGTGGGCACCGGATATATGGTGGTGGAGGGGGAGCTGATTCTGGGTGGTGGGCCCACAATGCGATGCATGGGTGACGTGATGTGGACTTGTACATCTGGAAACTATCTAATTGTTACCAACCAATGTCACCCCATGTTATTTAACAATAAAAAGAAAAAGAAAAAAAAAAAAAAAGAGAAGTAAAGAGAATGAAAGTATTAATGAAAAGTACAATACAGCACTAATCTGGTTTTTTCACTAGTGTGTCATTTTTCACTGTGTAGAAAGAGTGGCAGAGCAGCTTGGTGGGGGAGAGTCCTTCAGAGTTGCTCACTTTTTGCCTGCCGGCCTGTAGGTTCTGCTTTTCAACCTGCCATGCAGAATTCTGTTACACTGGCTTTGTAGCTAGGAGGGTGGGGGCTGGGCGCTCCACAGCACTGAGCCCCCTGGGAAATGTAGTTTCAGCTGTGTTGGGTGGAGTTTTTGTGCGCATTGCGCATGTACCGTACAGATTATGTTAAATCAATGAGGTCTCAGAATTGGGCCTTTCGGGGAGGGTTTAACATAAAAAAAATGGTTTCCTCCTGTGGGCCACACGTGAGGCAAACTCTGCTCTGGAAAAATGGGTTCCTCCGATCCTTACCCAGATATCCCACAGCTCATCCCCTCCCACTCGGCTCTGGTGCCTCCAGAGATGCCAGCGCTCAGCTTCAAACCAGGTGAGTAAAAATTGGTTTTGCTTGTCTTCACACCCCTCAGAAAAGCGTCTGCATATCCAGCTGACCTCTGTCCCATTGATATAGACAGAGTCCTACTGATTTTCCCTGCCAGATGTGACAAGATTTTTTCTCTTGTGCATAGAACTGTGGGCTGAAAAGTCCAGTGGAGGGCTAGCACACCTCACACCTTTCTGTGGCATCCTGTGACCCTGAGGTGCCCCTCCCAGAATACTTCTGCTGTCTGGTTTTGGGGTCACCTTGTTTCGTGTCTCTGCTTTTCTTACCAGTCTCAGTGAGACTTTCCTTCTATCCTTAGTTGTCAGGGTTCTGTTCAGCCAGCCCTCTGATGTTTTCCAAGGTTGACTATTCCCCTGTCTATCTGCAAAATGATGTGAACTGGGGAGGCTGCAGACACACTGTCCACCTAATTCGCTATCTTCCGCCAGTCCCCAACTTAAATCTCAATGGAGTTTTCAAGAGGGAACTCCAGATGTTCACCTGTAGACCCTTTTATGCACCACATTACAAACTGTTACACTAGGGATATTTTAGTGCTAATCCCAAGAGATGAGAATAAGGAGTGTCATGATCACTTAGGGTTTGGCCTCCATATGCACTTGACAAGTTCTGACTCCCAAAAGGGAAAAATATATTATACATGAGGAATATAGCACATAGATGAACACACAGCACTGTGCTAGAGAAGCAGGCACTGTCAGAGTAGATGAGGGTAATATGTCACATGCATTGGGCAAACAAAAAGACAAACTGTAGCAAAGGGATTTAAAATCATTCATGAAAGGTGCTTCTCATTCTTTCTGTTCAAAGCCCAGTTATTTCCCAGAGCAGATAGCATATAGATTTTTTAAATTAATACCTAAGTCTTAGAAAAGTTTTAGTAAGTATATTATACCCAAAATGACAACCAGTTTTTTTTGGCTTGATGATTTGTTCCTTAAGATGTATACATTATAGTCAGAGGTCTTTATACGTTATAGTTAAATCACCTTTATTTTAAAAAAAGACTGAGGTACTACTGATGTTTTACCACAGCTCTTTTCCTTGTCCTTTTAAATGAGATGCAAGGTAATTTACATCACATTTTTGCTTCATAATTTTACAAGTACATATTGCCTATCAGTCAATAATGTCTTATGGATGTAAAAATTTTCATTTCAGAAAAGAGAAAGGTAAGCAAAATAGGGCATAAACACCTAAATATTAATTATAGTACTACACTGTTCCAAAAATATTTTTTTAGACTTATTGTTTTTGATAGAGAGAGACAGAGACAGAGAAGGGAGAGGACCCAGAGCAGTCTCGATAGTTATACATCATCACTTTTTGACATGGTTTTGTTCCACATAGGTGGGAAGGGGCCATGCAGGTTGGGAACCGGGCTGGGAAGCGGCCACGCGGGAAGCCCACCCCGGCAAGAACTGAACTGGGGGCTTCTGTATGGGAAGCACACCCCAGTTTAGCATGTGGGTCTGCACGGACTGGGGCTGGAATTTGATCCTTGGTCCCCAGGGCTGCAAAGTGAGCGCTTAACCTGCTGAACCATCCCAGTTTCTCCCCCAGAATATTTAAAATTGTGCAATTATTCACCACTAGGCAAATGGTGTATTTAGTATCAGTTTTATTTTTTTGGAGGGGGTGGTAAACATAGTAACATTAAAGCTACTATGGATTTTAAGATATGTGAGAAGCTGTAAGCATTCATTATAAACTTTAAGAATGCCAACATTAAAGGGCATGACTTCTCAGGCCAATATGCAACCTCTGTGTGAATTAAAGATGCCCCTATGGGAGGCTGAATGATTAGGAAAGCAGTGTGAATCTTCTGGGCACATATAATTCCACACTGCAGGGCTTGGTAAGCAGTGTATGGCTCGAACGTGGGCACGTGGATGTCACATTAATTAGTTATTTAAATAACTCATTCACGCATTCAACAAGCATTTGCTGAATCTCTAATATGATGATGTAGGTACAAATTTCTTAGGAAGAGGGAAAAAAGCCTACCCATTTTTATGTCATTAAAACCATTAATATGATTCTGTATGAAACAGAAAATTCTGCAGAATGTAAGAAAGCGAGATGGACACCTTGATCAACTCCCTTGCTGCCTGCTTTTTCAGAGGCTTTAGGAACCAGTAACAGCGGAGATCCTTCAGCTTACCTCTTCTTCATGCCTCTGTTCACTGCCTTCTGCTGTGTTTGAAGACTCATTCTGAAGTAACTGACCTTGGGAGAGATCCTCCACAAATTCTGGATTGTTGGTGGATGATGTGGCCCCACTACTATATGAAACCTCTGGGTGGGTCAGCCTGAAGAGTAAAAGACAGAGCACAAAAGTTCTGCATCAATAGCGTCAGAATCTCCTATTTACCAAGGTTCAAGACAAATTCCCTGCCAGCACAAGCACAGACCAGTACTGAATCACTCTCCCATCTCATTCTGTATAAATGTAAACAATGTCTCCATAGCAGTTACATAGCATTTAGAAAAATGGTTTCAGTGCTGATTAAACCAGGTCAATTCCATGAAGAAGTCTCCTATTAAAAACAAATATAGATTGGATAAAGAAGCTGTGGTACATATCTACAGTGGAATATTACTCAACAATAAGAAAAGATAAAATACTGTCATTTGAGACAAAAAGGATGGACCTTGATATCATCATGCTAAGTTTGAAATAGTTAGACTAGGGGATGCCAGGATGGCTCAGCGGGTTGAGCACGCATCTTGCAGCCCTGGGGTTCAAGGATCGAATCCTGGCCCCAGACTGTGCAGATCCATATGTTGAACTGTGGTGTGCCCCCAGTTCAGTTCTCACTGGGACGAGCCTCCTCTCAGAAGCCTCCTATGCGGAAGGCCTCTGGTTTGGCTCCTGCCCTGTGCGACCCCACCTCACCCCCACCTGTGGAATGAAACTATGTAGAAAACTAATGACATGAAAATATGGAGACTGCTCTGGGCCCTCCCCCTCCCTCTGTCTGTCTCTGTCAAAAATAAAAAATAAAAAAAATAAAAAAGCAATAAAAAAAAAATCTTTAGAAATAAGTCAGGCTGAAAAAAAATCAAGAACCATATGACCTCACTTACAGGTGGACTATAAAACTGAAAGTAACAAAGAAACAAAAACTCATGGACACAGTCAATAGTTTAGTGGTTACCTGAGAGTAAGCGGGGAGGTGGGTGGAAGAGCTGAGGGTGGGGGAGGAGGGTGGAGGCTTCAAATATATGGTGATGGAAAGGGAACTGACTCTGGGTGGTGAGCACACAATTCAATACATAGACAATATAATGTAGAATTGTACAACTGGAACCTATGTAATTTTTACCAACCATGTCACCCCCACAAATTTAACAATGAATAATAATAATAAAAAAGACAAAAAAATAAAAAACTCAAGAGATTAAAAATACATAATATGAACCTAATTATATCATAAATTTTTAAAATAAAGGAAATTAAGAAACCAATTATAGTCTTTCCCCAAAATATTTCCTTTCCCCTCAACACAGACCTCATATTGTAGTTCTGAGCATGCAACAGAGTCCGACTTTTATATGCTACCTTCATAGTATCTACAATATAAAGGGAAAATGCAATTAATGGAAGAGGAGAACAGGAGTGGAAATTGTAGAAGATTGCTCTCATCACAAAAGAGAGTTCTTAAAGGGCATCAGAAATATTTCATGGTATATTCCACAGACTATTTGTTCTTGGATTATAGTGTTTATTGACAAACACATCATATAAGAACAATGATATCAAGTTTAGTAAGCTCAGGTATACATGGTAATGAATCAGATAGACATATTTTGTTTCTGTTCCCACCCTTTATTCCAGATAAGTCAGCAAACCAGATTTCACAAGATACAGATAATGGCTGGGTCTTAGACTGACTTACTTTATCACATGTGGATAAAGAAATGAAAGAGAAGGCAACACCATGTGCCACCAGTTTGAGGTGTTTTTAGGGGGAGGAGTAGGAAAGGTGAAGGAAGATATAAGGTACATAAGACAGTACTAGTCAGTCATTATTCTGGAAGAATGTATACTTCATAGGAGTATGAGCACATAATTATAATGTAATATAAGTACTGAAATATAGGTTTGTAAAATGTGCTGTAAAGGCACGGTATGATAAATATTGTATGTGCAGAGAAGATGCTAAGAGATTTTACAAAGGAGGTCGTGAAAGATGCTTAGGTATTCATCAAGTAAACATCACTACAAGCAGAGTAACATGACAACAGGGGAGAGGGAACCTGTCAGAAGCCAAATGCAACAGACTAAGTGAGAGGCAAGCGCAGGCAGGATGGAGAATAGGGGAGAGAAAGCTAAGAGATACTTAAGAGGTAGAATGGAGAGAACTTAATGACTCAATATAATGAGGGAAAAAGAAGAGTCAAAGGTAATTCTGAGGTTTCCAGATTGTGTGATTATATACTATGAAATACGGTAACAACTGGAGTATGTGAGTATGTAAGAAAGATATATGAGAAAATGTAAGTTTAAAACACTCAAGGCATAATTAAGTGAAGCTATCCCATTGAAAACTCAAAACATGCCCGAAGAGAACAGAAATGAAAAGGCATGAGACAGATTTGAGAGGCATCAGCCCATGTAAATAATGAGAAGTACTAGACATTCTCCAGAAAGTGAGAAGAAACGTCAGGACAGAACTCTACTGGAACAGTATCATTTTAGGAGAAAGTGTCAGAACATCTGGGCTAGAAAAGAGGGCATTAAGAGATTTAGCACAGAATACTGTAATAGATGCCAAGGCAGGAAGACTTTAAGAAGGGGGTAAAGTTGCTGTTGACAAATAAGATAGGCTAAAAAGTATCTGCTCAATTTGAAGACCTAATGTTTTCTGGCAATTTTATGGAATATAGTTTTTAAATATATTTTTATTTATTTATTTATTTTTGACAGAGAGAGAGAGAGAGAGAGAGAGAGAGAGAGAGAGAGAGAGAGAGAGAGAGAGAGAGAACTGAACTGGAGGAGCTCCCAGTTCAGCATATGGTTCCACACGGGCCGGGGCCGGGATTCGATCCTCAGTCCCCGGCGCTGCAAAGTGA
This sequence comes from Craseonycteris thonglongyai, assembly GCA_004027555.1. Lineage (NCBI taxonomy): Eukaryota > Metazoa > Chordata > Mammalia > Chiroptera > Craseonycteridae > Craseonycteris > Craseonycteris thonglongyai. The sequence continues at coordinate 19,141 of PVKE010031247.1, forward strand.
GCGCTTAACCCAC
>PVKE010031248.1:0-19144 GCA_004027555.1 Craseonycteris thonglongyai
TCTATCTAGCCAATGTTAGGAAAAGTTTGCCAAACTCTTCTCAAGCTTATCATCATTGGTGAAAACTGTGTAGTTGCAAAAAGAAATTTAGAAAACAATAAATATGCCCTAATGTTTATCTTATATATGGCAAAAAGTCTTTGTATTTTAAAACCTGGACTTTGAACCTTTGAAGACATTGAGAGAGCAAACTCAGTGCAATGAATATCTAATCTATTCAAGGAAATGATCAGCCCATCATGTTCTACTGTGAAGCTGTGACTCAAAGCAGAGACTGTGGCTATCTTGTTTCTTTGTGTCTTCAGTGTGCAGCACGGGACCTAGGTTATAGTGTCATAGGTTTAATAAATGTTCGTTGAATGAGTCATTGGCACCTTAAACAGATGGTGCAGAATCAGGATAATGAAATTTAAGGTTTCTGGCTAGCATTAGAATAGCAACACCAACTTACCCCTTCCTAGCTGAAAGTCTCATTGATTTCCCAGTGACATACTATGATTATACATATAACCAATTACTGAACAGTCTAGTGTTGACAAAGTAGAAACATAATACTTTTTCCCCTAAACAAGCCTTTATCTTTGTTCTTCCAGATCTTACATTTTCATTATCCTATAATATCCTCAATAGTCTCATTCAGTTAAAAAAAAAAATTAAGTCTGATTGAAATCTTTAGTTTCATATTCAATTCAGTATTTATCCATTCTTTCATCCCCAGAAATGGCCTGGCTTTGCTAAAGGGATTTGGCTTCTTTTCCCACTGGGTCTCACTCTCCTCAAATAGGTAGGCACAAGGAGGGCAGTGGAAAGGGACAAGAATTTCTTACTTACCTGGGTGTGGCCCTGGTTCTCTTATGGCTCTCTACTTCCTAGCCAAGATTGATTGGTTGTGACATCCTCTGGGTAGCAGGTCCCCACACACTATTTCTCTGGGACACAGGTGACCCAGGTCTTCTACCTGGGGGTTCTAGTTCCTCAGGGAGGCCCTGCAAGGATGCCATTTCTCCCCACTGCACAGTGAGCTGACTTGGGATGTCTACTTAGTCCAATCTTTCCCAACCCCTCCACCTTCATCTCTAGGAATAGACCCTTACCTCTTGCTTTTGGTGTCCTTTCCCTCTGGACTTCAGCTCACCTACCTTCTGTGGCATCTATTTGATTCATGGGGAACTTAGGCATCAGAGTTATATGCTACATAGTACATGTCTAATCAGAGAATGAGAGGCTAGTCTCTTCTTACAGATAACATGGATCTCCACAAGTCATTCTCTGAAAGCCCTCCTCTTAACTTGGCAGAGGAGTTGAGAGCAGGTAGAAATGGTGAAAGACAAAGAGAACACAGGCAGAACACTCCCCACTGAGCTGATGACCTCTGAATCCAGAGATTCCCTTTGACACCACCCTCACTATAATAGTAAAACCAATGTGGCCAACTCTTAGTAAAATCTGAAGACCTGTTTATTCCTCATTGTTTTCTGCTCCCCTCATATATGGAGTAATTGGTCCCTCAGTGTCCATCTTAGGTTCTGAATGCCAATTCCAGGGAGAACTAAAACAATTTCTAACCAATATCTTTTTATATTCTATACATTTATTATAGTGTGCTGTACACAAATTAATGCTACCATCTGATATTAACTTCTGAAACAAAGGCTTCCCTGTGGTTCTGTGAGTCATCTATCACATACTACCTATATACTTTCTGCTGATATTTTTATGTGCTTACTAGTGCCAGGTTATCTTTTGGGACAATGAGCAAAACAGATAGATTGGCTGCCTCCATGTTTGTCACATTCTGGGTAAGGAGCAAACATTCTCTATATAGGTGATTACTATAGCTAAGAACCTGAAAGGAGTCAGGTCTCACTAAACGCCTTGGGCTATTTCAGATTCTGGTTATTTTACAGTCGTCCTCTCTCTCTCTCTCTCTCTCTCTCTCTCTCTCTCTCTCTCTTGTTGATTAATTCTAAGTCTGTCCAAGCTAATTCCATTTGACCACTTATTAGACCTTTCTTTTTAAAACTGTCCTCTTAATATACTCTATTGAGTTTAATTTCGGTCTCTTATACCCTAAGACTAGAACCAGTGAGCTCCTCCTGGGTAATCCATACCTCTTCCCCTTCATTTAGAATGGATGCCTCCTTCTGCTCCCACAGCCCTTATCTGTGCCTTCATTATAGCATATTCCACACTTGAGAGCAGGGACTAGGTCATCCATTTTTGTAACTCTTTCCTCCTCACAGACATACACACTCCCTACCACCTCCATCTCTATCACCATCACCACTGCCCAGGCTGTAGCTGCCAATACTACCATCTTTGTGCCTTACTCAAAGTAGGAATTCAACAGAAATTGCTTGAGTCAAGTAGTTTATACATTAGATATCAACCTTTCACAATGCCAGTGTAGTCTTTTAATAACTCTGCCTGGTCGGGAAATACAAGATCTCCCCCACTTCTAAGCTGCACCAGGGACAATTCATCACAGATGATTCTACAGGAAGTGACTGACCCTTGCTGCCTAGCTGTCCATTAGCTGTGGCTATTGTAAGAATAACTAGAGGCCTTCAGATTTCATGTCCTCTCATGATCCTTGAACTCCCAGAAAGATAGATACATAAAGAAGAGGACTGTTTCAAAAGCTTTGCAGTGTTAGCCAGCCTTTAAAACCTTATTTATTGTGTTCATAATACGTCAATTTACGACTCATGTTTGGTCAACTCTGCTGAAAAATGTTAGAACTGCAATCTGAGCTTCCTTTGTTGGTTTGAATTTTCCATAAAAGAATTTCTCCAATAATGAAAATAACCAAAAGGGCTTTCATTCATGAAAATATTTGAGGCATCCAAAAGCCTAGTACGTAGGAGTACTTTTGTACTGGTCTTTTTGAAGAAAATTTCTTTTAACTCTTTTTTAACTGTATCAAAAATGTTATGACAGATCTCTGCAATTACCTTTTCACAAATGGCCATAAAACAGATACTAATTTTAAAAAAAGAAATTTTCAATGGAAGTGGACAAAAATGGAGGGTAGATTAAGGTTAGTTTCAGTCAAAGAAAACAAAGATCAAAAAACCTCCTGGGGTAATGAGCTGAAAAACACACAAAAACAATGGATTTTCCAAGGCCAATTTGGGGCAAGTTTTCTATGGCAATTGCTGATTAAACAAAAGAACAAAGAGGGAGCTTTACCTGTCATTCGCTCTCTATCTGACTTTGAGAAATTGTCAACCATATTTTTCCTAATTTTGTCTCATGATACTTTGAAACCCAGCTAAAGACTTGGTCATCTAGTTAAAAACCTAGAAGAATAACTCTTTGAACCTTTCCTGAGAAACTCAATAATTTCTAGAAAGATAGTCTTCCAGGAGATGTTGGAAGAAAAAAATGTAAAATTTATCATAACAGAGGAGATAGTAAAGGAGGATTATATTGGAGGCAGGAATAGATAGGACTATTATCATGAATTTTAACTGGTTTAGAATAAAATTGATTTTACTTGCTCCTCTTTGAAACAAGAAAATAGATGATTCCCCATTAATCCACTCAAATATCTTTTAAAAAATTATTTTGCATCTACTATGTGAAGAGTAAGAGTGGATAATTAAGGTGCATAGAAAAGAATCACCCAGGTAATAAAATTCTACTTAATTATTTTGAAGACCCTATTATTGTATTACCAATATATCATTTACCTTTTTAAAAAAGTGTTCACAATCCACAATCCTCTGTATTAAAAATTCCTAGTTTATAAAGGCTAATTCAGACTTAATTTTCAGCTTCTATACTACCAATAACAATTCCATGTTTCTGGGATTTTCTAAGAATCATAAAAGGCGAAGCAGTGAAGTTATACAAAGGATGTTGTAAACTGCAGGTGATTACATTGAGTGTATGCTACATGTGGCAAAGTGTAAATCAAAAACAAAGTATTTAACTTATTGAAAAATTAAGATTTGGGGGGAAGCTGGGATGGCTCTGCTGGTTCAGCGCTCGCTTTGCAGCCCCAGGTACCGAGGATCAAATCCCAGCCCTGGCTCATGTGGACCCATATGCTGAACTGGGGTGTGCTTCCCATGTGGAAGGCCCCAGTTCAGTTCTCACCCCCTCTCCACCCTGGTTCAGCCCCTGGCTCGAGGGGGTGTGCCTTTCATGTGGGAGGCACCCACTCTGTGTGGCCCCTGCCCAGCTGTGTGGAATAAAACCATTTTGAAAACTGATGATGTACAACTATGGAGATTGCTCTGGGCCCTCCCCCTTCTCTGTCTCTGTTTCCCTTTTTGTCAAAACAATAAAATAAATCTCAAAAAAATTAGGACTTAAATTTTTAATAATAAAATTGTTAATAGTAGTAATATATTTTAAGAGAGACATCTTTCCTTTTCATTCCTAAGGAATAAATCCAAAATAAACATAACTCATTAGTTTAATAATTAAGAACATAAATTAAAATAGAAATGAGATACTGCTTTATCTTTAAATCAACAAATATTATTTTACAGTGATAATAGCTATTGATGGTTGGAGTTCTTCTGTTTTTTTATTGTTAAATTTATTGGGGTGACATCGGTTGGCAATATAATTCCAGGTGCACAGCTCTGGAGTTCTTGAAAACAGTTTACTTCAAATAACCATCAATAGAAGTATAAATTGATAGAGTCTTTCTGGAGGACATTTTAATACATATATCAAAAACATAAAAAAATATTCATTTATTTTGATCTACCAATTGAACTTACAGCAATGAGAGCTACATAAAAAGATAGATACAAGGATATTCATTACAGCATTATGTATAATAATCCAAAATTAAAAATCATCAAAATATCCAACAATAGAGAATTATTAAAAATTTAGGTTGTATTTATGTTTTGTTATATTTTAAAGCCATTAAAAATCACACTGTAGAATAGTCAATACATAGGGAAACGTTCATCACTTACTGTTAAGAAAAAAAGTCACATATGATATAGCAGTGTATAATACGCGTGTATTCGGCTGCTCAGGCTACCATAACAGAGTATCATAAACTGGGTAGCTTAAACAATAGAACTTTATTTTCTATAGTTCTGGAGGGTGGGAAGTCTAAGATCAAGGTGTCAGCTAATTCAGTTCCTGGTGAAAACTTTCTTTCTAGCTTTCAGAAAGCCATTGCCTTATTGCTGTGTCTTCATATGGCAGAGAGAGAGAGAGAGAGAGAGAGAGAGAGAGAGAGAGAGAGAGAAGAGAGACAGAGAGACACACAGACAGAGACTGAAACAAGAGAGTCTCTGATGCCTCTTTTTATAAGAATATAATCCTATGGTATTAGGGCCCCACCCTTAAGATATTATTTAACCTTAATAGCTTCCTAAACTTTCTATTTCCAAATTCAGTCACATTGGGAATTACGTCTTCAACATATGAATTGGTTGAGGGGAAACAAATCATCGAGTCCATAGCAATATGTATATTTGCAAATATACGTGTATTAATATACAAGTACATGAAAAGAGGCTTGAAGGATATATATGATATACATCAAAATATTAATAATACATATGTTTAGGTTGCAAGATTGGGGGTAGTTTAGATTTTTTTCTTTCTTTGTGAGTTCTTGTCATCTCAAAATGTTCAATTAAGTATGTATTACTCTGTAATCAGAAAAATACTGTAAAGAGCATACACATTTCTAAACCTATTGCCATACCATCAATCCCCGAGCACAGAGCAGAACATCCATTGCAAGACCAGTTCAGGAATCGCTTTGGGCAATGTATGCTCAGCACAGTAGGGAACAGAGAAACGTGCTAAACTTCCAAAGGACTCCTTAAAAGATACTACAAACGGCAAAGCTTTTATGGGATTTCAAGAAGCAGCTACTTTTCCTGGAGAGCCTTATTATAAATGGGATGTCCGGAGAATTTGAAAGCCAAATAAGAATAACGAAAGCTTGAGTGACACTTTTAACTTTTTTAAAGCACTCTCAGATTTATTAGTTCATTTGATCCTCATAGCAACTGTGCAGGCAGGGCAGCTATTAGCATTCCCATTTTAACAATGAAGACATAAAGGTAGAGAACGATTAGGAGACAAACGTAAATCACACAATTAGCAGAGCTGGGCTGCACTTGGAACCCAGGTCTCTGGTTCTGGGTCCAGAGCTCCACTTCTGCCCCTGCACCCGCACTCACAGGACTTTTTCCACAGCATAGCCTAGTGGAAACTCTAGGATCTTTCCAGCTCTTATTAAAAGAATAAGTCCCATAGCTTTCTTGTGAAAAGAATGAAAGAATGAAGTCAAGTAGGGCTATAAGAAATAATAAAACTCAAAAGGCAAAATACAGTCTTCTTTCACACAGACTGAAGGCTTTATAGTGTATTACATGTTTGTTTCTGGGCTTATGAAGTTGTCACCTTCTCCATTGATTATAAATTGTTGCTCATTTGCCCTGAGGTCTAGAAAGGTCACAGTTTTTTAAAAGCTTAATGTGTAGCAAATACGACCATGGGACAGTGCTTAGAGACAATGCTTATTTAATCCAGAGTTGAGTGACTAGATATATAATATAAAATGGCCCTAACCTCCATCTTAATTAAAAAGAATTTACCTTCCTAAAGACATTATTTTGTATACTAAGTGGCTTTACAGTTCTAACCAAAATCAGGGTAATAATGTGATTTAATCATTTTTCTTTTCAACACTCAAATATGGCAATTTGGAAGATTTAACTGTAGATATTATAACTTTAAATAAAACACATTTACAAAAAGCTGTTGTCTTTAGAATTGTAATTCTGGTAAGGTTTCTAGCAGTGAAGTCTTAGTTAATAAAAAAAAATGTATGTTTTAAAACTATGGGTGTTAATTGGGCTTTTCTTATCATCAAGAAGAGTAAAACCAGATGTTGATTTGAAACAACTATTTATCATGGTCCTAAGAAATGATATTGTCTTTGACTCCACTTTTTGTTCTGATGTACTATTTACCAGATTTACCTGCTGGTCACATAATATTCTGACTTGGGAATACCAACCTATAATATGCAATTCAGGAGATGGCTATTACTAGAGAGGAAGTCCAACAAGAATGTCACAAACCTACAAGTGAAGCCATATGGTTCTTGATTTTTTCAGTCTGACTCATCTCACTTAATATGGTAATCTTAAGGTCCAACCCTGTTGTCACAAATGGCTGTATTTCATCTTTTCTTATCGCTGATTGTATTCCATTCTGTAAATGTACCACAGCATCTTTATCTAGTCATCTATCAAAGCGAAAGGACACTTTGGTTGTTTTCACAATTTGGCCACTGTGGACAGTACTGCAATAAACATTGGGATACACATGGAATATAAAACTGAAAGTAACAAAGAAACAAAAACTCATGGATACAGTCAATTGTTTAGTAGTTACCTGGGGGTAAGGGAGGAGGGTCAGGAGGTAGGGAGGGGGCATCAAATATATGGTGATGGAAAGAGAACTGATGCTGGGTGTTTAGCACATAATGCAATTCACAGATGATGTAATGTAGAATTGTACACTTGGAACCTACATAATTTTTACCAACAAATGTCACCCTAATTAATTTAACAATTAAAACAAACAAAAGCAAATGTCACAAACATGTTTTGCCAGTGGACTATAGCCTTGTCAAAGTGAGAAAAACTAATCATTTCACCTTGACATGCTAAATTAAGTAGCGTGGAGAAATCAGAAGACAATGGTGAATAAAATGAGCTGAGTGAATAACTTGCTATTTCCTTGCATAAATACATTTTTTTGTGATGATTAAAGCTTAGCGAATAAGTTCAGGGGTAGGAGTGGGAGAAGCAATTATTCCACATTACAGGAAAAATCATCTGTAATTAGTTCATGATAACTAGACTCAAACAGGAGAAGGGATCAGAAGGGCTGTGGTTGTGTATTTACCTACTAGCCTAGGAAAAATAGAATTTGTCATTCTAACTCAGACAACTAGGATTCACTTTCAAAATGAAAAAAGAAATAGAAACATGGTCATTTAATAGAGGTCCAAGAACAAAAATAATGAATGCAAATACTAGAGTCTGTGGTTTTGAGGTAAGTTGTTAAGGAATGAACAAGAAGAAAGCTTGTTGTCTTCTTCCTCTCTCTTGAATTTATTCTTCCCTTCTCCCTCACTCAGTTCATTCCACTTCAAGAACAATATTTCTTGGGGACCTTTTGAGTCCCAGGTCATTTGCCTGTAGGCACTGAGGATGTGGTAGAAGCAGTTCCAGCTCCAAGAGAACTTCAAGATAGGAAAGGAGTTCTGTTATGTGAATTTCTTCCTTTAGTTCAGTGCTGCCCAATCAGAACACTTTCGACATCAGGTCAGATATGAAAAGAGGTCTCAAAGCAGCTAATAAAATTCTGAGCAGGAAAAGCACACATTATTAGACAAAGTGTTGAGTGACAGTTCCTTTGTGAGATTGTCCAGCTTGCCTCTTCCACAAATGCATGTGCACATATATGTGTGTGTATACACACATGTGAGCATATGTGTGCATATGTGCATGCATGTGTTCATCCAGTACATGAGCAGTTAGCATGACAGGGTTTTGCAAGTCTGAGGGCCCAAGTCTAAGACTTTAACAAACCTACTTTTTTATATTAGTCTTTATTCTGTTTCTCAAGCTGGTGATTTTTCCATTGTATATGTGTTCTAACAGTAGAATTTCCTCCAATTTTTCAAATTTATACATTCCCACTTATTGGTTTACACACATCTTGATTTATAAAACCCTTTGGTTGCAACTTTTCTTATGTACCCTAACTTTAAATCTTTGGTTTATACTATTTTTAAATGAAACCTAACTCAGAAAAGTGTCACCAAAGCCAGCACAGGGCACATATACTTGAAATTTTCTTGCTTTCCTTATGGAGGAGCAAGCCAACAATGTCATTAAGTTCTGAAACATAATGCATTTTTCCATTGAAACTGAGCAAGGCAGGGCCAAATACCAAACCTATTGCTTTATGTCTTGTGATAAGTGCTACTGAACCCAAAGAATGGCACCAGACTAGGACTGCACAGTCAAGGAAGTCTTCCTGGAGGAGGTATTATCTGAATTGACAGATGAAGGGTGAGTAGGAATTAATGAGGTAAAAAATGGGGAGCAAACATATTTAAAGTAGAGGGTTCAGAAAAGGTTATTTTAGAGGTTAGAGAAGGTTATATATTTAAGGAGTTTATATTAGTTTGCCAGAGTTACTGCAAGAAAATACCACAGAAGTAGCTTAAACAACAGAAATTTATGTTTTCACAGTTCTGGAAGCTGGAAGTTCAAGATCAAGGTACCGGCAGGGCTGGTTTTCTCTGAGGCCTCTCTCCTTGGCTTGCGGATGGCTGCCCTCTAAAGTGTGTTTTTCTCTGTGCACATGCATTCTTGGTGTCTTCTTTTGTATCCAACAAACTGGATTGGGGCCACCCTAACAGGCTTGTTTTTATTTAATTACCTCTTTAAAGATTCTATCTCCAAATACAATTACATTCTGAGATACTGCAGGGTTAGAGCTTCAACATATAATAGGAGGCAGGGGCACAATTTATTCCATAACAGAACGCAAAGCAAAATTTTATATCAGAGCATTGACTAAAGAGAAAATACTTACATAAATTCTAAAACCAAACCACAATGTCAAACGTCATATTTTGGGACAATTCAAAAGATTGCATTAATTATTTATTTCAAAAGGCACTTACAGGGCTTTTTCTTTTCCCCTCCAATGGAACTGAAAACAACACTTTGCCCACATGAGTTGAAGATCTGGACCTAAAAACATCTTAGCAACTTGATAGTAGCAGTCCCTGGAATATTTTTTAAACAGACAGACAGACAGACAAAGAAACAAACAAACATTCCTGCTTTTGAAAAAGAACACATTCTCTTTGTTTGGTTAGCACAATAGCAGGCCATTCTCCTTTGGATCACTGGGAAAGAACTCATAACACTACCATAAATGATTCTTGTCCTAACACCTAGAGTGACATCATCACGAAAAGATCTGACGACCAAGAGCAGCACTGTGCAGAAATCCCATTTATTCACGTGAAAGAAATGCATTCATATATAGGACATGTGCCTGTATAAAACCTGTAATGAAAAAAATCAAGCCTCAGGGGCCTATCACTATGGTCTAACAGACTCTAAGAGAATGACCCCTGCTTACACTGGCAAGAGACCTAGATTCAAGTACAAGTTTTGCTGCTTACTGTGATTCTGATGTCACCCCTGGCACAAACAGTTTATGATTCTATATCACTCATATATCAAGTCATGTCTGAAGGGGATCACAGCTAAAGAGTTAAGGCTGCACTTATTCTTTGTCCATATCACCAATCATAAATGATGAACCAATGTCAGAAAGCTGTCCTCACCTGCCCCCAGCCCTGAGATCATGAGGATGGCACTATTAATGGTACAACGCCTGCTTTGCTTTTCTGGGCCTCTGGGCACTAGGCAGTGAAACCACTCAAAAGTTGGAAAGCTCTTGCCTGCATGATTTATGGCCATAGCCAGTTCTTTATTCCCTCACTTTTATATGCACCAAATTCCATTAGAAAACTTGGGGGAAAATCTGCCAATCCTGGGCTATTTTGGGGTTTCTTCATCATCTCTTGACCTTTAATTTGACAAGCCAAATAACAAAATGAAATATGGGTTCTGTAGTCTTGACCATGATTACCAACCAGAGCATGCAGGGAGAGTAAGGAGACACAAAAGAGCCACACCATTTGAAATAAAAGGTTCTGAGCCAGTAGCAAAGGAGAAACTTGAGAATTTGGACACAAAGTCCCAACAAAGTAAATTATTTTAAGTGTGGTAAATTATGTTTCTAATTTGCATCTAGAAATGGAAGCTTAAGGAATTGTATGGCATTTTAAGTTAACACTTATATCAGGCAATCTTGAAAGATACTTCAATGAGAGCATAGCTATAGGGTCTATAAAATCTACTTGGGATTATTAATATCCTTAAGCTATTCTGCAAAGTTAACATTTAAAATTTTTGCTTACCAATGATCATGATTTTTCTGTACCGTGTTGTAATTTTGTATGAACATCAAGGTATTTCAGTATTGTTGATGGTTCTCATTCTTGCTATATATAACATGTCTAAATTTGAAACTGAAAGCAAAGTAATGAGGAAATTTGCAAAGCACAGAAATATATTCTATTCGTTCCCTTCCTGAATTTTCCCTTGCAGGTAAGGAAGAAGGTGCAATGTGCAAGTTAATCTATTTAAATGAAACCATAGCTTTTTAAGCTTTCAGGGAAAATATGTTTTAGACATTCACATGCATAAACAATTGCACTATAAAAGCTAAACTTAGTCATACAATCTACCTAGATCTTTAGAACATGCGCATACATTAAGCCAGCTCAAAATTAATAAAACTCTCTAAATTATGCATGGCGCAGAGGGTGAAAAAAGTTGATAACAGGAACTGCTGTCTGCCTAGTGGTATGAATTTGGTAATGCACTGAGAGCAACCCCATGGCTATGCACTAGAGAAGATCATAATAAGGTATAATTGTTGCTTGCTCATTTGTTTGAACTCCAAAACTATATCAAATAACACTTAATTATATACATAGAATACCATTACAGCAAAGAACTCACACTTGAATAGCTTAGTATAAGTGAGAACTTTTAATATTATTTGGCTCCAATAGGTGCAAAAAAGATACAAAGTAGCAGCTGCTAATTAATCTAGAGTTCTAAGTTTGCAACCTCAAAAGAAAATTTAAAGAATATTTCCTGGAGTTTGAATATGTAAAGTTTTAACAGCTCCATCTGGTACATGCCCTCTGATTACTCAGAATGTTGGCTGGCAGTTTGAGGGATGCATTTGATAGCTGGCCAAGTTTAAAGGTCTATTGGAGGTAAAACAATGCCCACCCTTTAACAAGAGGGGCATTGTTCCTTAACAATGCAGCTCTCTGGCTTATTTGAATGTCAACAATTCAGAAAAGTTGATGTTTGGAGCCATCAAATAAAATGTTTTTGTGAAACAGTTTATTATTGCAGTGGTAATTATTTGAATCATTCATGGTAAAGGATGTTTGCTAATGAGAGCTTGGCTGCTGTAAATTCCAGAGAGACTGAATGCTCTTTGTGCTGACAAAAAGACCCAAATCACTGGAGAGCGACTGACTGGACAAATCATTCATCTATGCAAATGCCAGCTGAAATGGTCAGATGCATTTATTACCCTCCTCATTATAGTAAACAAGGCAGAAATCGTGACTGGCAGTTATCAACTTGCCCTGAAGTATGATTTGTTCTCCTACCACTATTTAAATGAGAGGAAAAAAGGCATGCCACCAGGGATTTTGTTGGTTTATAAAAGAGTAAATGTCACATAGCCCAGTGCTTAAAGACTTTTGATTGACAAATGTTTTATTTGACATATCAAACAATGATGGTTTTCATATCAAATAGTCCATATTTGTTAGCAAAAATCTTAACCCCTTGAAGTTTGGCCGATGCTTTTAGCTCACTCCTGCCAATGCTTAGAAACTAGAACACAGATGGCAAGTTACATTAAAGGCAATACCAAATATCTCTACACACAATGTGCAAAGACCTAAAAATACTCCACATTGGGTGACAGAAATGACACACTGTTTTATCACAACACATATAGTGTAAAATGTTCTGAACTGATAATGCAAATTAAAGTGATGTTGACCTACTTGCACTTACTAAGTATTCTTCTGCTGTTTAGTGCAAGATAAGCTAAACATTAAAGAATTTATACAGCATATGTCACAGTGAAAACTAAATTGTCTGGTGCAACTCTTCTTAAATGTCACAACAGTGTCACAACACACCGAGGGTTTTAGGGCTTATAATTAAAGCCACAGTACCCTCGTATAACCTCTTGTTTTCCTGTGTTCAAAACTTTTCCCTTCTTGTTTTGTGATTTTAGTTTTGTGGGCTTCATTTTCCTCCAATTTATGTTTACAAGTATACCCGACAATATGGAACCCTGCCAGGTAGATGTGTGAGTTTATAGAACTGGTAATCAAGGTTTGGGCTTGATAAACATCATACGGCAACCTGCCTTGGAGATATTTGGGGTGACATCTTCCCGCACATGCTTTCCTTTCTCTGTTGCTATATTTTAGGCTCTCGCCACTGCTTTAGTTTAATGTCTCTTCTTTAAAACCAAGAAGGAACTGTTCATTTTGAAAAGGCAGAAAGTAACTACAATCACCAGGAGAGGTTCTAAACAAACCCATAACTGGGGTGTGTTTTCCTAGCAGAGAATACAGTATGGAATTTTCGTTGACTGAACTCTGACTTAGTCCATTCTATTTCATTCAGTTAAGCTGGTATATTTTTAGGCACATATGGTATTACCCTAAACATAAAAGTAAATTTACTCATTTTCATTGGTATAATTTGAGCATTTTATCAAAAGAAATATTAGTATGCCTTCTTTTATGACTGTAAAAGTGGTGGTTCTCAATTAGAATCAGATCATCTTGGGTCTAAACTTTCTCCACAGAAATATTTCCACTTTTATAGGTTGCAATCACAAAAGAGAAATGTGGTTATCTGGAGATAATACACATTCACAATACTTCCGCTTCCTTCCACGTGGAGGGACAACCATTAGAAAACTCGTCCTCATTACTCAGTGTCTCCTCTGGCTGGTCCATGTGAGAAAAGTCTGAGTCCCTTCCTTTGCCTGTCACTTTGGGGTGCAACTGCCTGGCTGCCTTCCGCTTGAATCCTTTATTTCTCAGATAGTTCAAAAGCTGGGTGGGCATGAGAAATTTTAATACACAATGAAATTGGTTTCATTAAGATTTTAGGAGGACATTTCTTCTGATCAATATGGCACACATGCATTTAAAACAGCCTAGGCTCCTATGGCTCTAGTAAGTTCAGAGACGTCAAGATTGAACAAAGAAAAAGAGGAGACCACAAGAGGTGATAACATGCCAACAGGCTTTATTGGGAAGTGCTTGGATGGAGAAAGCCCATCCTAGCCAAAGACTTTCGGGAGACAGCGACAAAGGCCACCACCCAGAAGGGGAATAGGGTGAGGGAGCTCCCAGGGCAGAAGTAGACATCTGAGCCAGCCCTTTGTGCCTGGGTGATGTTGTGCAGCAGCAAGGTGGAGAGTTTCTAGGTCAGAGAGCTCTGAAGAGTGACAGCCTTTGGTTTACAGCTATGTTTATAGCTACGGGCTTTGTCTTATCTATGATTGGCAGATATTCGATGTAGTTTCTGAGGTATGTAAAGTAGGGAGGCTCCAAGTGGCTAAAAATATGTTTATTCGTACTTTATTTAAAGCGTTTAGATGTGTGAGAATTTGAGTTTGATGCTGGCAGGCTTCAGGCTAATGGTGTTGCCTGCTGTGAAGAAGTAAATAGCGCTGGGGCCATTGCAGGCTGACACACAGCGGCCGTATCTGGCTCAGTTATATAACTCTAGCTCAGCCAAATTTTGTTTAAGAGGTAAAAAATAACTCTTTAGTACAAATGCTCTAGGCATTGTTCTCTGCCCCCTCCACCCCCCAAAGCTTTGCTCTCTTAATGCACAGAAATATCTCTGGGAGTGGGAACTTTTGGCTTCAGTAGTATAGCATACAAAATCCCGAAGTATTGGCACTCTTCTGATCAAAGGGAAGACTTGTAGTTCTGAAATCACACTAAGTACATGGCTGTGTATTTTATGTCTTTGAGGGGATGAGAAGTTTCCTGAGAGCAGGGACTCCCTCCTTACGGACATCTAACCAGGTCTTCCCCTTCAGAGCAATGACTTTTGCCTTGGTTTCAATTAGTGACTCTGCAAGGGGTTTTTTGACACTGAGGTTACATGTGTCAATTTGTCTAATAAAACTTGGTCTATACCAGCCATATTTCTTATGCTATCTGTAGTCAAACCCTGCTTTTTGATTTGAGGCCATACTCGCTTCTTGTAAGAAATAACCATCATAGCCACAAGGCTTTGCTGAAGGAATTGTTCCATCTTGCATGGTGATTGCAATCTACTGCTGCTGCTAATAAGTATTACACATGTTGCTGTTCTGGTTTGCTCAGCAAATATATCGTTCATTTTCTAGTTACAAACTTGCCTTCATTTAATTGATTCTGCCAGTTGAAATTCTGTCCTCTAAAATGTTAGCATGGTCCTCTAGAATGATAGGATTATGGACAGTGATATTATTTGCTTCTTTAGCCTTGTTTATGTTGTTCTTATGTTTTGCCATATCTATTTTACAATGAGGAAAAAGACTATGAAGTTATGAGTTATAATTAGGAAAATATTTAGATTCCAATGATATCAATTGCAGTCTGGTTTCTCTTTCTTTACTGCTGTGAGGTAATAGAAAACTGTATATTATTTTCCTAAGCCCCTTTTATTTTCTAAGTGATAAGAGCACCAAGAGAACCTTTTATTCCATTGAAGCGACTCTGGGTGGCAACCCTAGACTTTATTTCTTTTCAAATTGAAGTCTAAGGAAACACAAGATTAAAGTTCATAAAACTTTAAAAAGTATGTATATCATGGGCATCTTCTGATAATTAAAAGGCAATCATAAGGACAAATGAAAGAAGTCACTGTTTTATTTGACTGGTATAAAACATTTTTCTTAGTAGCTGTGTTCTTTGGGCTGGTAAAGGATGATAGGCAAATGCAAGGATTGTGTAGCTAAATGAAAATCGAAAGCCTACTTCTTCCAGGACTGATCTCACAAATACATATTGGTTCCTTTTCCCCTCTTTGTTCAGGGTGCTACCACTCTCAGAATCATAACTGTACACTGATCCTGTAGTATCATTGTTATTGACTTACCAGTAATTTTCTCTCCAGATTGAACTCCTCCAGGATAGGAATGGGGTCTTGCTCAGCTCTGTATAATCAGTGCCTGATATGATATAAACAATCTGCAAAGGCTAAATTAAATGAAGGATGACATGTGATGTCAGACTTCAGGAAGCACATACTCTACAATAAAAGAGTAACATGTATGACGTAATAAAGGAAGACACAAGACAGAAAATACATAAGAGATGAAATGTGTGATACTGAGTAAATGAAAAGAAAAATGTGTAAATGAACTTAGAAAAAAAGTCACCAAGTATGGACAAAGATGAGGTAAACCTTAGCAAAGGAGAGGATTTTGCCACTTGGAGTCAGGTACAGAATGTGGTGCAAGAGTAATGTACGAAGACATAGAGGTAAAACAGACATGCATGTCTTGGAAGGATGGTGGAAATATGAACTTAATAAGCAGAAAATATATTGAGGATGATGAAAATAAGATTGCACAGTTATGAGCATATCAAATGGGGTCTTGAGTTTGTCAACAGGTATTTCTGAGTACCTATATATGCCTGTGTTTCTAACAACCTACATCCTCTGCGAATATCCCTAAGCTCCACCTTCTTGCTGGTTCTGGAACATTCTAGGCACCACTCTGCCTTTAAGGTCTTCTGTTGCTATTTTCTCTGGATGGACATCTCTTTTACCATATATCTTTCTGATCATTTCCCTCACAGGCTTCAGGTTTATGTTTCCATGTCACTTCTTCCATAAGGTCTACTTTGATCTTCATATTTAATACAAGAACTCCTCTACTCCACCTCATCTTCTAAACTGCTCTACTTCTCTCTCTTTTTTTTTTTGGTCAGAGTATATTACCTTCTCATATAGCATAGATTTATTTATCTATAATGCTTATGTTTTTATAACCCCACTCAAGTATAAACTTGATTCACTGCTGGCACACAGCATGCCCCAATAAGGATCACTGAGTGAATACATGAAGACGTAGAAAATACTCAGTTTTAGTAAAGCGAAAACAAGACTGAGTTTCCAAATTTAAGTAAATCCTCTGCTAGCCAGTATTAGGATTATTGTCTTAGCTTCCCAGTTTAAGACTCTGACCGTTTTGGTAATACATACTCAAACCTAAACAGAATCTGGACTTGTTACTCAACTGAAAGTCACTTGAATATTATAGAGGTTAGAGGAAAAAAGAGAAAGTAATGCATGTAGAGCTACAGATTTCATGCTGACATTAGGTAAAGCCAAGGAGACAAATGCAGAACAGAAAGCTCTCAATCAATGAACTTGGTTTCAAACATGTATTAAGAAAGCCTGAAGTCTTAATTCCTTTTCTCAGAAATGTAGAAAGGTCAGGAACTTTTATGACAGAATTTTGTTTGATCTTCTAACTGAGGTTTCCAAATGTTTTTCAGATATTTAAATGTGGATAAAAGGTCAAACATCTTGAACTAAAAGTTACAATTAGTCTTTAAAACTTGGTGCATTAAACAGTTACACAAACTAAATCACCATTCATCAGAGAACAAGAGTAAGGTAGAAACAAAAGCTATGGCACTTCAACATCGTCAGCACAAATGGTAATTTGGCAATCAGCTTAATTCTGGGCAAGAAAGCTTCTTTTCCCAATGGAGATAATGGTTGTAAGTATAATGAGATTTATGAGCCAAGTGGGGAAAAATAATTTAGCCATATAATAAGTATTCAAGTTGAAGTTTCTTATTAGAATTAATATTATTTATCTGTGGGGGTCCAGTCATGTGATTTTGATATTTTAGCCAGGAATTAAAAGTTAGCAGACAGAAATCATCTTTAACTTATTTTTTCTCCTTCAGTAATTGTACTCTATTAATCAATCATCAGAGTTTATGGATTTTCCTTTTAAAAGTTCACTAATGCTTATGCCTTTTCTATTCTCATTGTCATACCCTAATTGAGGGTCTATGGCTTTTGTATCTTTTCCGGGCCTATGACGTTATTACTTTCAGAATAATCTTCCTAAAATTCCTCCTCCAACATTCAGCTTAATAAAGATGTGTCAAGCCCTCCTATGTGCAGTCTGCCATGTTAGCTGATACTCCTTCCTCTGTATTTCCTACTGGAGACGCTGGACCAGTGGATTCTCTGTCCTTCTCTCATTCAACCCAGAACATCATGCCAGATATCATGCTAGATTCTTTCCAGCACACCAGTTTTACTCTCTGAATATCTTTTATCCAAATTCCTTTTCATTCCATGGGTACTGTCTTAGTTCAATCAGGTTTGCCTTCATTAATGTAGTAATCTCCTAAATTGGCAGTTGTTCTTATTTCCCTCAGTCTTTATTGTGGGGAGAAAGTCAAAATGCACTCCCATTTATGATGCTAATTGGGTGTTGGCCAGCTTCTTATTGAGAGCAGCTGGGCTCTCAGGACCTACATTGTGGAGGCAGGAAAGGGTTAACTCAGCAGGCCTTGGTTGTTCAAATTCAAGACCTGTCTTTAGGTCTGGCCCTTGGCCAACTCCTGGGAGATAACCTTTGTGACCTTACAACAGTTTGTCTAATAAGATGGGTTTTGTGTGCCTGAGGCTTTGGGTCATCATGCTTCATATGTGTGTCAGATGTTTACCCTAAAAATGTAATTTATGTGTGAAGCAACAAGAACTCTCATTTATTGGTGGTGGAAATGCAAAATGGTAAGCCACTTTGAAGGACAATTTGCCAGTTCCTTACAACACTAAACATGCTCTTACCACATGATCTGGCAATCATGTTTCTTGGTATTTACCCAAAGGAGTTAAAATTGCATGTCTCCTCAAAAACCTGTGCATAAATGCATATTACTGCTTTATTCATAATTGCCAAAACTTAGAAGCAATCAACATTTTCTTTGGTAGATAAATGGATAAATACATAGTGGTTCATCCAGACAATGGATTATTATTCAGCATTAAACAGAAATGAGCTATCAAACCATGAAAAGACATAGAGGAAATTTAAATGCACATTACTGAGTGAAAGAAGCCAATCTAAAAAGGCTACGTACTGAATGATTCTAACAATATGACATTCTGGAAAAGGCAAAACTATGCAGACAGTATAAAGATCAGTGGTTGCCAGGGTTTTCTGGGCAGAGTGATGGATAGATGAGGCACAGATAATTTTGAATAGTAATGTTAGGGCAGTGAAATTACTATGCATGATACTATAATGATGGATACATGTTATTACAAATTTGTTCAAACCCATAGAATGTATAACACCAAGAATGTTTCATTAAGTTGGTTCATCAACTATAACAAATGTTCCACTCTAGTGGGAAATGTTGATAATGGGGGAGGCTACGGAT
>PVKE010031249.1:0-19146 GCA_004027555.1 Craseonycteris thonglongyai
CACTCCCTTCCCCATCCCCCACTCCCACCCCCACTTTTTTTTTTTTTTTAATCTCCTTTGTAGTAAAATACCTTGAAAGAGCTGTCTGTACTTATTGTTCTTAATTTTTCTTCTCCCTGCACTCTGGATTTAATCTTCACTGCTAAAAACTGCTCTTAATAAAGTCATCAATTACTTCCTCATTGTTAAATCCAATAATCAATTATTAGTCCACATTTCATCTGACCTCTAAACATTTGAATCTGTCACTCATTTCTGTCTCCCAAATATATATTCTTCATTTAGTTTTGAGAATAAAAATACTCTTTTTTCTTTTTTTCTTTTTTGTACTTCATCAATTGCTTCTTTTCAGCATCCTAAGCTTATTTCTTCTATTTATCTGGAACTTTTAATGTTGGAGTACCTCAGGGATCCATCTTTTGCCCTTTTATCCAATTACATTTCCCTTCACCTTCTCTTCCATTTGTTTTTGCCAATGCTTCCCAAACTTTTATATACCTAATGCTGGTCTTTCTTTTGAAATCCCAATTTATATATCCAACTTCTTATTTGACATTTCTACTTAGATAACTAATAGATATCTCAAGCTGAAAATGTCTCAAACTGGTCTCCTATTCTTTCCCCTCAAAATTTCTCTAACCACAATCTTTCCCAGCTCAAGTGATGTCTACTTTTTCTTTCTAGTTGTTCTAAACAAAAACCTTAACATCAGCTTTAACCTCTCTCTTCTAGCTTTCCAAACAAGCAAAACATCTTACTGGCTTTATCTTTGAAATATACGTAGGATCTGATCAATTTTCATCACCTTCTCTATACCTCCCAAGTCTAAGCCACCATCATCTATCTATCTTATCACTAGACTTCTAACTTGTAACAATTTCACTACTGCCATGTTATCCCCACTCTTGACAACATAGCAACAAGCAGGATCCTTTTTAAACTGAAGTCAGATATGTCAAGCCCTATTGTAGTTTCCTAGTTGCATCAAGGTAAAAGCTAAACTCCTGTGACCTGATTTCTCATGATCTCTGACTTACTTGCAGAACTACCATAAATTACCAATTAGAAATCCCCCTTTTGGAAACCATTGGTTTAGTGAGAAGATGCTTTATACTTAGGGCCTTTTTCCACTTATTACCTTCATAAGTTTTTTTTTTGTTGCAAGGAGATGAATCTTTGCCTTCTTTAGGCAGTTTTCTTAATCTTCTATTCAACAACTTTACAGTATAAATTTCATTTACTAAGATGCAAGAAGAGTTTTCAGATAATTAATAGTTAGAAAGAAGTTGTTGCAAAGATTGAGAGCATAAAAAAAGAAAACTATCAAGGAGCATTAGTGGATGGGAAATAGATTTATATTTTTATAATAATATATTTTCTTATAAAATTCCAAAAGAGAATCATTACTATTTGTCTCACAAAGAGTTATTACATAAAAAAAAAAAAGATTTTAATGCTAGAAGGTCAAGAAAGTAAGAGTTTATATATTCCAAGTTCCTAAATTTTAACAGATTTGCTTTTGTGCAGAAAATACTGGGATGAAAGGGGAGGAAAGAGAGGAAGAGAGGGGGTGAAAAGGAGAGAGGAAGGGAGAGAGGGGAAGAAAAAGATGGAAAGAGAGAAAGAAACCTTAACTCAGATGTCATTGTCCTGTCATATGTATCTAATGAGAAATGTTACCAATTTGGAGCATATTATTTCAAGTCTTAGTTTTCTTTTCCATACCTTACCTTAGACCATATAAAAAAGTTAACTCAAATGAATCAGAGACCTAAACATAAGAGCTAAAATCATAAAACTCTTAGAAGAAAACATAAGGAAGGGGAAGCTTCAAGACATTGTATTTAGCATTGATTTCTTCCTGGATGTGACAACAACAACAAAAAAGATAAATTTGACTTCATTAAAATTTAAAAAAATTTTGTGCAAAACACAAAGTGTAAAAGCAATGCACAAAATGGGAGAAAATATTTTCAAATCATATCTGATAAGGGATTAATATCCAGAAAATGTAAAGTACACATAACAACAACAACAAAGACAAACAAAAAAACCCCACTAATAATCCAATCAAAAAATGGACAAAGGACTTAGACATTTCTCAACAGAAGGTATGGAAATAGCCAGTAAGCACATGAAAAGGTGCTCATTACTCATCTTTAGAGAAGTGAAAATCAAAATCTCAATAAGATACACCTTTGTTATTGGCTAGTATAAAAAGAAGAAAGAAAAGTGTTTTTCAAGGATGTAGAAGAATTGGAACCCTTGTCTTCTGTGCACTGCTGATAGGAATGTGAAACAGTGCAGCCACTGTGGAAAACAGTAAGATAGCTCCTCAGAAAATTAAGCATAGAATTATCATAAAACATAGCAATTTTATTTCTGGGAATATATCCAAAATTATTGAAAGCAGCGTCTCAAAAAGTATCTATACATCGTGATCATAGCAGCATTATTCACAATAGCCAAAAAAGGTGGAAGCATCCCAAGTGTGCATCTATAGATGAATGGATGAACAAAATGTGGTGTACCGTATTTTCCGGCGTATAAGACGACCGGGCATATAAGACAACCCCCTAATTTTACAGTTAAAACACAGGTTTAGGCCTATATTCGCTGTATAAGACTACAGCCTCGGAAGTGGGGGCGTCGTCTTATACAGCGAATATAGGCCTACCGGTAAACCTATGTTTTAACTGTAAAATTAGGGGGTTGTCTTATATGCCTGGTCGTCTTATACGCCAGAAAATACGGTATATATACAATCCTTAAGTAGAAAAGGATGCCAGGCTAGCTCAGCAGGCTGAGTGCTTGCCTTGCAACTGCAAGGTCCAGGAATCAAATCTCAGCCCTGTCCCATTTACATGCCTTTAACAGGCTTGGCCAGTGTCATTGGCTGTGTTTTTGGATTCCGAGTCTGGAAGTACCAGGACACAAGTGGGCAGCACCGCTGGGCCTGGAGTTTCACAGCTTCCAGCTCCCTTTTAGACATGGGTGGAAGACTGCAGTGTGGCCAGCCGTGCTTTCTGTAGGAAGCAGTGGCCCAAAGCACATCATCTCTCTCCGGGTGCTCAGGTCTGAAGGGCAGGAAACTCGATGGTCATGGCTTCAGTACATTTATAGCTGAATCCTCAGCCAATGTTTCCTAGTGTTTCTGGTTCTAATTTCATAAACTTCTATTCAATGAGTGCTGACCTGGTAGGTTTGCATTTTCTATAACTAAAATTTAGTATAATAAACTAAAATCAGAGCTTTCTTTTATGGGTCCATGGACTGTCAATATGATCTAAGCTTCTTGGCTCAAAGATAACAATTATAGTATTATTCTTTCCATTTTTATTAGAGAACTTCAAAAGGCAAATAAACTGCCTTGTTTGTGAGAACTAATGGTGTTTAATGGAAAGAAAAAAAGCACCTGGTACTCACAATCTTTTGGCACAATACTGAACTTGTAAATTCTACCTTTGGAACTATTTAAATCCATCTTAATTTCAAAATACTTCACTAGTCCAGGGTAATGTCTGACCATTATTGCCTTCCAGAAGGAAAAGCACGAGGCTACTAATGCACAGGCAAGCAATTGTCAGACTCTTGACAATATGGACAGAAACAGGCAGAGCGTGTGAAGGCAGGGATGCATCCAAGCTTAAAGTGCTAAAAATAAGCCAGTGACAACAAATGAATAATTGCACCACATTTCCTTATACTCAATAGCATTTGATATATGGGAAGTAAAAGCAGTAGCAAACACATTTCAAACTTCCTGGAAGGTCAGGTTGGGTGTCTTTCTACATTTTAGCAATTCTAAACAGGTAATGGGAACATTTTTCTTCCCTTATCAATGTTTGGGGAATGATCAAATACCTTTTCAAAAAATAACAGGAATCTTAGTCATCACTATCATAATCATCAGGTAAAACGAATTAAGCACCTTCTGACTTACTTCAATGTTGTGTTATGTTAATTATATTATAATGAAAATGGTCCACAATCTCCACCCACTAGGCTTCAGCCTTCTCATCCTAATTGTTCAGGAATCCAGTAGGCATTTCATGATTCCTTTTTATAATTTGTAGAAAAGTAACATCTTAAAAGCCTGAGTCACTAACTAGTGACTCAAATGGGTTTGTTGGTTTTTTTTGGTTGGTTGGCTGGTTTTTGCTTGTTTTTTTGTTTTGTTTTTACAACTCCTGTTTGCTTTACTGAGGGTATAGTTTTAAAATTCAGTCACCTTCAGCTTCAGACTCAGAAGCTTCTTCAGCATTTCTGAGCCATTCTACAAAATTTTTCATCAAATGTTTTTGTTTTGTTTTCTGAGAAAAGGATCTCAAATGAATTTGAGATCATATTTTCATGCATTTCAGCTCTTTCTAGAAATAAATTCATCCAAGAATATGTAGTTTGCTGACTTAAAATTTCCTAAGGGATTTAGAATAACAAGTTAAAAAAAAAAAAATGAATTCTACCAGAAAAATGTTTTTCAGGGAGAAGTTACCCAAAATAACGGTAGCCTCAGAGGCATATTAAGTTAATGCTATTCTCTATATGTATCCCATAAAAATAAGATACCTAAACATGTAAATCCTTTACAGGGGGTCAGAGAAAGTAGAGGGAGTAGCAAATTAAATCAATTAAAGAAAAGTGTACTAAAAAGCCCTAAATGCAAATCAGAATGCTGAGTTTCAGGGGTTGGGAGGGTTTCTTAGTTATTTTTGCTTTTTGTATTTTTCCCTTAAAATTTCCACCAAGTTAATCTCTGGACCTCAGTTTTCTCATCTGTAAAATACTTTCTAAGATTTCTCCCAACTCTGAATTCCACTTTGCAGCTCAGAAGCTGTATTAAAAATACTGACAAATTACTTGCAATTTCACAATTATAAAAGCAATTTTTACCTCTACATTTATGTCAAATATCATAATTTCTTTATTCATTTCCTATAGCGATCTTGATTTTGTGCTTTAAAATATCACATACATTCATATGAACAATAAGTGATGAAAATAAAAATTTTAACTAAAGAAATAACTTTAGTGTCATATTAAAATATAATTCCAAACTGTTTAGCAAAGTACATAAGTCATTCTCTAAGTTGTCTTTAACTCTTATAATACTTTTCTTTCCACCCTCTTTGAAACAAGTTATATATATATGTATACATATATACATATATACATATATACATGTGTATATACACACATTTAATTCATGTGAAGGTCCATATATAAATAATATTTATATAAAATGCATATATACATATTTATTTCATTTAATGGCACAAGAATTAAAAATTAAACCAAAGTCTGTCATAGAACCTCTACTGAAAGCTCTACCTAAAGATATCTAGATATATTATCTTGAGTGTGTCTCTATCATGGTATATATATCAAACAGTATTATAGCATCTTCTACTTATCTTCTAAATCCTTAAGATCAAGAACCATGTTTTACTGGGGGCAGAAAGCCAGAAGGAATGCATTAAATGTTTTTTAAATGAATGAATGAATAAATGCACCTGTATAGATATGCAGGCATGCTTACAGTTATAAGTATGCAGTTCACGAATATCTGGATGTATACTGCTTCCCTCTCTTCTTCAAAATTATCTAATTGGGGGAAGCCGGGATGGCTCAGTGGGTTAAGCGCTCACTTTGCAGCACCGGGGACCAAGGATCAAATCCCGGCCCCGGCCCGTGTGGACCCATATGCTGAACTGGGAAGTGCCCCCAGTTCAGTTCTCTCTCTGTCTCTGTCTCTCTCTATCTCTGTCAAAAACAATAAAAAAAAATTATCTAATTGCCTTTTTAAAAATGGTACATTAGGTGGAAAGAAAGCTGACTCTGGGTAGTTAACATATAATATAACACATAGACAAAGTACTATAGAATTGTACATCTGGAACCTATGAAATTTTTACTAATGTCACCCCAATAAATTTAACATTAAAAAAATAAAAATTAAAAAATAGAACATCAATTTATTCAACAAATATTTTATTGATCACCTATTATGTTGTAGGTATATGAGCAAATCTAGGTGCCAGTAACTCATCAGTAAATAAATATAATAAGTGAACTATATGGTATGTTAGGTAAAAGACATGGAAGTATTGAACAGACTGGCATTGAGACTGGCAGTAGAGCACACAAGGGAATTAGGTATGCTGAGGAGTATTAAAATTTAAAAAGAATATCAAGAAAGGCCTCATTTAGAAGATAGCGTGCAAGCAAAGACTAAAAGCAAAACCACTTTTGTTGAATTTCCTTACTATTTATGATCTTAACTTCCAGTATTGTGATAAGAATTTTAAAATATCCTTGATAGATGTCTAAAGCTACACATGTGCTAAGTTCTATCTGACAATAATAGCTCATATGAAAACTGACAAGTTTTAACTACCTAAGTATCAATTAAGTGTGTTTTAAAGCTTCCAAGATAATGAATTTTAAGCTGTTTTTATTATTTTGAAAAATGGAAAGTTAAAAACAATTACTAACCACTCAGTAAGTGTTAAATTTATTGATTTTTTAGAAAGTCCTGATTTAAGCATTCCTCTGAAAGTTGGAAGGTTACAGCTAAACATTCACATACGGCTGACCAGTCCCTATATATGGGCACAAGAAAAGAAGTCATATACATAGTTTAGGTCAAATTCTACTATTTAAGGAAGGAAAGGGAAAACCTAAATTACCTAAAGTGGCTTTGATAAATTATAAGAAAATGTCTCAATTTTCATGTCCCTTAAAAGCTATGAATGGAAATGAAATTTTGATGCATTTATCAATTTCTTTTGATTGGCAGTAGCTCCAAGAACAGCTGTATTGTGAAGGATTTTGAGGATGCATCTTAAATCTCTGAGAAAATGTACAAGAAAGAAGGGGGAAAGGGTAGTCCTTGTGCTATACATTCATCAGCCTTCACCTACAATATGCAGAATAGCTTATATGCCCCATCAAATTCATGAGCAGCACAAGTTAGGGTTTTGTAAAATTAAGACCAAGGGCTTGTGCTTCTATACTTGTAAAATCTAAACTGAGAATCAATGAGCAGAAATGAGACAGTAATTTAAAAGTTTCAATAATGAAGGCAGAATAAAGCCTTCACAGGTCACAGGTCAAAGTTGAAAATATGGCAGATTTATAGCCTAGAATAATATTCAGGTTACAGAACTTGTGAAATCAATAAAGGTAACTAAATATAGGGATATCTAAGACATGGTCATTAAGTGAATCAATTGTAATTCAGCCCATGGGTGTCTCCCAGTGTGGTGTTACTTTCTGTGCATGGGGTTCTTGTACCCTTCCCCTTTCTCTGCCACCTCAGAGAGGCTGTGCCCAGCATCAGGCACTAACAAAATTATTAGAATTACAACATCTATTTCTTAACTTATTATGACTTTGATTTGCATACCCCATTAGTCTGCTTCTTTGAACCTAGTTCTTTTAGATAACTGCGAAAATATAGGTTGTTAAAGAGTGTGTTTCTGGGGAAGTAGGGATGGCTCAGTGGGTTAAGTGCCCACTTTGCAGCGCCGGGGACCGGGGATCAAATCCCCGCCCCAGCCCGTGCAGACCCATATGCTGAACTGGGAGCTCTCCCAGTTCAGTTCTCTCTCTGTCTCTGTATCTCTCTCTCTGTATCTCTCTCTCTCTCTCTCTCTCTCTCTCTCTCTCTCTCTCTCTCTCTCAAAAATAAAAAAATAAAAAATAAAAATAAATAAATAAATAAATAAAAAAGAGTGTGTTTCTGTCGTAATTCCACAAAGAAACTCATTTTCAGCTGTAGGGTAGGGTGGCTACAGGAAAAAGGTCTATGAACAGGACTAGAAGGGTCAGTAAGTGATGAGACTATGCCAGAGTCATAGCAATTATATAAGCTAAAGCAAAGCATAGTGCACTCTCCTTGTGGGCAAAAGAAAGGAAAAATGATTATTTAAACTTAAGTTTTTACTACATAATGTATTTTGACATGCCTTTGGACAACAAAATCTTTATTCTTTTTTCAACCTCAATACCCTTACAGATTCTAAGAACTGGTAACTCCCTCTTGTCAAATCTAAATGCTCCTTCTATAGGATCATCATCTTAAATCTTTCCATCACCTTTACCTCTCCTAGAAAACATGTTTTTTCATTTTCTTTTGTTTTTATAATTATATGTCTGGTTTTCCTGCCTTGTATTTCTGAGTTTCTTTAAATTATTCTTCTGCTCATTATATTAATCAAGGCCTGACCAATTTTGGCTATCGCTTAGGACTTGAAAGAATTTCTGCCTCGTTAAAAGTCTTATTTGGCATTTTCTCTTACTTGCTCTAATCTGTTCAAAGACAATCATCACACTTTCTCATTACAAAATGCTTCCATAGGAGAAGCTGGGATGGCTCAGTGGGTTAAGTGCTCACTTTACAGCCCCAAGGTCCAAGGATTGAGTTCCAGCCCTGGCCCGTGTAGACCCACATGCTGAAGTGGCATGAGGCCCCAGTTTGGTTCTCGCCAGGGTGAGCTTCCCATGTGGAAGGCTCCCCAATTGGCCCCCAGCTCATGGGGCTGTGCCTCCCATGTGGGAGGCCCCCAGCCTGGTTCCTGCCCTGAACAGCTCCCACCCACCCATGTGGAATGAAACTATATTGAAAACTGATGACATACAACTATGGAGACTTCTCTGGGCCCTCCCCCTTCTGTTTCTCTCTCTGTCAAAAACAATAAAATCTTAAAAAGAAAATAAAAAAAAAAGAAAAAAAAGAAAAAAAGGCTCCCATAGTTCTAGAAACCTAGATAGTACCCAGCTCATACCTTCAGCATAACTAATAATGATGATTGAATGTACAGAAAAAAAGATCCTACTCACTGCCACTACAGAAGAGACATCTTAGTTTCAGACCTTTTTGGTTTAAGAACTTACCCATCAATACTCATGCCCAATACCTAAAGTAAAGTTTTGCTACATCACTTACATAAATGTTAGTAAATAAATGTCAGTTACTATAATGAGCTTCATAAATATTCTGGCATGTAGTTTTCAGAAAAAAAAAATTGTTCGTTTATTTGTTCATTAAAGTCTGGATCAAAATATAATCCCAGTCTGTCGTCCTCCATTGACAGAATTTTTATGTCTTTTTTCACCAAAAGCCAAAATAAAAAAAAGTCAAAGGTTCAGTTATCTCTCCTAAATGTAGAAGAAAACAAAGCAAGGTGAATAGCATCTTCCTTTTGAAACAAACTGAATAGTTTCCAAAGACCTCTTTAAGAGTTATGGCTCTTTTCCCCATTTACTTCTACGTGATCTTTTCTATAAATTCAAATTTTGTGTCCACTTGACCTATGATTAATATAAACAAAAGAGGGCCAGCCTGCAACAGACATGAAACTGTTTCAAACTCTAACACAATGCTACATAATAGTCACAAAATTTAGTGGCTTAACAAAATTTATTATCTTCCATAATTCTGAGGGTTTATTGGGCCTTGCTGGGTGGTTCTCTCTTGGGATCTGTCATGCTCTATACAGTTATGATTAGATGATAGTTACAATCAGATGGTAACTAGAGTTGGAGTCATTTGTAGACTCAGTTGGGCTGGGTGTCTAAGATTTCTCTACTCACATATCTGATACTTTAGCTAGGATGGCTGAAATGGCTGGAGGCTATCCAGGCCACTGTCTCCTAATGGCATCTGTTCATAGCTAGCAACATAATTTTTATGTGTTCTTTTCACCAAAACCAAAATAAAAAATTTTGGAAGTCAAATTTACACTTAGTCCTGCATGTAGAAGAAAACATAGCAATATCAATAGCTTTGTTCTCGTGCCTTCTATGGCTACTGAGGTTCTTCACAATATGACAATCTCAATACAGTTGGGGTTTTTTTATGTTTGTTTGTTTTTTACTTCCCCAGAATGCACATTCCAAGGGTCCAAGAAGTTTGGCCAAACATCGGAAGCTATGCAGTGTCCCTTATGATACTTTCTATTGGTTTTAGAGAAACAGTCTAAATTCAGTGTGGATGGGACTACTCAAGATCATGAATACATGTACCTGGAAGTACAGTCCAATAGGAACTCATCTTTGGAAACTAGTTACCAACCTCATGCAGCTATGCCTAAGGCTGTAGCCCAAGCATAACTTTCTCTCTGAATTTCATATGAAGCAAGTAGGTTCAGGTGGGACTTCTATCTAGCCAGAAAGAGAAACTGAAATACCTGGTGATCAGTGGGGGTAATATACCCCAAAGCTTGGCCTTATGTCCTTCAGAGAATGAGTGGTATGCTTTATTTACTTAAACATGCATGGAAATTTAACTTATAAACTATCTGTTGCAGAGTTGTTTATAAAGGTAAAAAATTAAAAACAATTGTTTTTTCCAACAATGTTGGCTTAAACTATAAAATATCAATAGAACACATGCCATCACATAACCATCCTTAAAGATAATTAAATACATGGGAGAAATGTTTGATATAGTACTAAATAGAAAAAGAGGGGTATAATATAGTTTTATAAGTATATATTTATATGTGTGATGCATATATGCATACACAAATACATACATGCAAACTTATGAGTAAAATGTACCTACATATGTACAGTGATTATATCTGAGTGATATAAATTGAGGAAGGTTTTTCATTTTCTCCTTTGTACTTTTTCATTATTTCTAATTTTTTTATAAATGTTTATTTGTATATGCTTAAACTTTTTTAAAAAATATTTTATTGCCAGTTCTCTTGATGTCAAGAAGAAAAAAATAAGGAGAAAAGCTTGATCTTAAACTTTGTTTAAAATCCTTTTTTTTTTCCCACCACAACTGAGAAATCAACATTTTATTAAAGTGTGCTTTGTCTCTTTCAGGCTACAACAGAGTATATTTTGGTAGAATGAAATAATGATGTCTTGCCTGGAAAAGTTTAATGCATTTCAAAATATGATTAAACTTTCTGGAAAGCAGAATAATACTTCAATATAGTGCATGACCTCAAGTTTAAAATGGCACACTGATGACATACATCTATCTCTCCTCCCTCCTAATGATCCACTAAAATGACTAAAACCTGATGGGGGAGAAAAGTAGAATAGCATTGAAAACCCAGAAAGTTTGCCACTTCAGGCCAATTAGATGGCTCACTAATAAAAATTAGGAGTCCAACAAAGCAGTCGATAATCAGAAACAGGCATAAGAATAAAAATAAAGATGTAACAATAGAACAGAAAGTACATGACAGAGAGCTCAGAATATAGTAAGCAACGACATACAAGTATTATCACTGTTGTTAGTGCATTATGTCACTACTAAAGACTATTGTGAGCACCATGCCTGTATATCCAATTTCCTGTGAGACCTCTTCACTTGGAGGGCTCCCAGATATTGCCAGTTCAATACATTCAAAACACAAACTCATCATCTTTTTTTCGAAGACTTGCCTCTCCTCTTGTGGTCCTGATCAGCCCAAGTTAAGAACCGTTGGTGCCATCCTTGCCCCCTCTGTATCCCTCAGTTATCACATTTCACAAATTACTACCTTATAATCCTTCTATGCATGTTCCTCACTTTACCTTTTCATTCTCATGACTCAGTTGTGGTCAATGGTATCTCACAATAAGAGTAAAGTTATCTCCAGACTTGTTCCCCAACAGTCCATTTCCTAGTTCTTCATTTTTAAATTTTGTATTTATTCCTTTATATTTCTTTTTAATTCAAAAGTAATATACAGGTATATTACTTTCAGATTCAAATTAGAATGACGTAGATGAAAGAATGGTACTCTTCATTAAATTTCAAGTTTATGGAAGGAGTTTCAAAAGCAAAGAGTCAACCATGGAAAAGTCAAAGGTTTTCTGTAATGGTACATCCCTGTCTGGCTTCATCATACAAAACTCCCTCAAAGCACTTAAAATGTAATATTTTCACTTGAAGCCCAGGCTGCTCTCTGGCCTGGGCTTCAGATGTTTATTCCCAGTTTGCATGAGACTTGTTTCTACAAGCCAACTCACCTCGACCTCCACGTAGAATGTCTATGCACAATTTCTGAAAACTGGTCTAAACTAAGTTTCAGTGTCCTATTTAGAATAAGTTATTACATTATTATCTATATTATCACACAGAGAAGAAAAACATTTTCTAAATAGGAACTAAGAAGACTTTAAAGCAAGCTTGTCCAACCTACCACCGGTGGGCTGCATGGGGCTCAGGATAGCTTTGAATGTGGCCCAACACAGCTTTGAATGTGGCCCAACACAAATTCATAAACTTTCTTAAATCACTGAGGTTTTTTGAGACTTTTTTTTTTAAGCTTGTCAGCTATTGTTAGTGTTAGTGCTAGTGTATTTTCTGGGTGGCCCAAAACAATTCTTCTTCTTCCAGTGTAGCCCAAGAAAGCCAAAAGACTGGACAGCCCTGCTTTAAAGACTAATGAAGAAAATGGTGGTACGTTGGCTGAAATAGAGTAGTGGCAGGAAGGGGCAGCAGCAAGTAATGAGACAGCTTATACAGTAAAGATCATTTCAAGCTATGTAAGATTTAAGGCAAGGGTGTCCAATCTTTTGGCTTCCCTGGGCCACATTGGAAGAACTATCTTGGGCTACACATAAAATACACTAATACTAATGATAGCTGGTGAGCTTTAAAAAAAAGTTGCGAAAAGTATCTCAATGTTCTAAAACATTTTATGAATTTGTGTTGGGCCACATTCAAAGCCATCCTGGGCTGCAAGTTGGACAAGCTCCTTTTTAGTTAATGGACTGAGAGAAAAAATATAAAAGGGCTTTCCAGAAAAAAAAATCCAGCTGTAAATGCCTCTATTTTTCATATTACACAGCTCGATACTTTCTAGATAGCCTTTATACTTTAACAAAACAAAGGCCTAAATGTACCCACTCACTCATTTTGTCAAAACTAAGAGCCAGAATTTTATTTTTGTAATCATTGAGAAACCTCCAAATCCAAGTCTGTATGCTCTTAAATTCCAAAGTTTATGTGAAAAAAAGTTTTTAATTCTGTTTGTTTTTTTTAAATGTCAAAAATATTTGTGGAGAATAACTAACCCCATATTCTAAAATGATAATTATATGCTAATTATATATATTTACACAATTGTAGACTGCACAGTTAGCAAAAGATATAACCTGAGCTCTGATATCACTCAGTATTTCCTCCTCACTTAGGAACCAAGAGTAATCTTTAACCAATATAACTAGGATATATCAGTGCTGCTTTATTTGAAATCTCTTCTATGTGTCACTTATGGCTCCTGTCCCAAACCCATCTGGTTCTACATAGAAATGTCCACTCCTGCTCTAGGACTAGTATCATTAAGCCTTAGTTTGCTTAGCAGTCACCCCAAGTAAAGTTTTTAATACTATTTTCTATGCTTTTAATGTATATATTAGGGTACCACACTGACTCTGTGCTTGGTCCACACAATCCCCTCAGGTATAGAAAGTCTTCTGCTCTGCTGTCTGGATTTATTTCTAATCATTATTTAGCAGGTTTTAAAGAACTTCTGAAAGAAAAAAGTCTTTGGAAACAGATCCTTCCTTTACAATAATGCTCCCTTAAAAACATCGTCAAGCACATTGTACAAAAGGATGGCTCTGGACATTGTTGATTAATAACTGCAGGCCTCTTTCCTATGTATCAGAGAACAACTACGTAGGAAATACCTAATATGGAGTTAGTGAATGTATGAAGAAGGTATTGAATAGTTTGTAAATGCATACATATTTTTATCATGGTCATTGGTAAAATGATCAAGGAAAATTTCTCTAAACCTGAGCCTACAACATGTGAATTCACTCGCCACAAAACCTCAAGTCTGGAGGGTAGAAGAGGCAATCAGGGAGCCAGTGTGATGGATTCTCATAAAATCATTTAGAATCAG
This sequence comes from Craseonycteris thonglongyai, assembly GCA_004027555.1. Taxonomy (NCBI): domain Eukaryota; kingdom Metazoa; phylum Chordata; class Mammalia; order Chiroptera; family Craseonycteridae; genus Craseonycteris; species Craseonycteris thonglongyai. Next base: position 13,869 of record PVKE010031249.1, read on the forward strand.
CACTAAAAAAAAAAAAAAAGACAGCCTGATGGTGAACTTATAGATGACTATCTAGACCCAATAAATATAATTTACTTGGGGCTCAACCATTGGCCATGCTGCGCTATACTGCAACAAACTAATTCTGAACTGACAAGGCATCACATCCTTGTGAAAATTGGTAGCTGTTGCCTTTATAAATAAGCCCCACCCTGAACTTTGGTCTCAGAAACAGTCTTCATGGGTTGTTTCACTAATATATACCTAAATATCTGCAATGTGTAACTCTAATTATGAATTGTCCTCTACATCTTAATCCCTCTGCCTAAGATTCTTAACTTTTCTTTCCTTAGTACAAATCTCTGATCAGAGAATCCCTTCAATGTGGCAGCCAGATTTATAAAAGCTGTAAAATATTATAAACAGACATTAATCTTCAGCCTTTGACCACTTTCCCTTGCTAACCCATGTAGATCCCCAGGTATCCATTATCACTTGATTTTTATGGCCACTGTTTGCTATAATATCACTTCCTTTGGTTTTCACTAAAACCACTTAGGTAGGAGTGTGGAAGAAAATAGTTTCTAGAGTTACAGTTGTTGCTGTTTTAATTTATGACACAGCAAGTTTTATTAGATCAAATTAAATATTATATATGATAGTACTTAGAGAACTGTAAGAGGAGTATTCAAACATACTACATTATTGTCATTTCAGTTAGGTTTAAGAATCTTATCTACGGGAAGCTGGGATGGCTCAGTGGGTTAAGTGCTCATTTTGCAGCGCCGGGGACCAGGGATCGAATCCCGGCTCCAGCCCGTGCGGAACCATATGTTGAACTGGGAGCTCCCCCAGTTCAGTTCTCTCTCTGTCTCTGTCTCTGTATCTCTCTCTCTCTGTCAAAAAACAATAAAAATAAATATTAAAAAAAAAAGAATCTTATCTAGTATAGAAAAATGAGATAAAAGATGAAAAATTGACCAGTATTCTAGAATGCTATCATTTAAATTGTTGAGTACCTTAGCTTTTTTGACAACAGTAGCATTTGTTACCATGGCTTTTGTCAATATGACCACAGTCACACCTCTAAGTGTAATTTCCATACTAAAACTATGAACTGTCTATTGTCCTTCCTCCAACCCACAATTACATAGCAGATGGTGAAAATGACTCAGAATAAATTTGTTTGATCAATTTTAAGAAGACAAAAACAGTAAACCAGTCTGTTGACTACCTTGGCACTGAGCCTTGTGAATGGTTAGGAGGAATTGTCACTGTATGAATATGCAAATAATTTAAATTAAACTATGCAAGAGTGGAGAGGCTATTTTGAATCATTAAATATCTCTTCCAAACTTCTATCAATATCTTAATAGTGCCACCTGAATTCATTAGAACGGAAAGGCTTTTGCATGCCAATTTTCTTACATTCCTGATAGCATTTTCCTTCAACAGATTGAGCAATGATTATCAGCATAAATCTACAATTTTCAGAGCTCTAAAGAACCTCAGAGATTATTTCATTCTACTCCTTATACGAAGATAAAATGAGGCTAAGGAAGATTAGAGACAAGGTGACTTGCACACCTCATACAGAACCTTCCATTGCAAAGGTCTTTCTAAATTCAGCTTCCTTGCCTACGTTGAATAATTTATTTTAAAAATATTAAGTCATTTCTATTAGCAGAAACATGGCTAGCATTTAATTTTCAATCTTTATTTCTGGGCTATTTATCCTTAAGGTAGATGATTAAGATATTCATAAAATATAGGCAGCTATTGCTAATTTTGTTTGGATTATCTTCAAATGTGCCCAGATAACTCCAGGTAATCATCAAGGTTCCTAGATTTTAAAATATGTGCGTAAACACATGTGCACACATGCACATACACATACATTTATGACCTGGAAAAGATTGCAAAACTCTTAGTTCTTGAATAAATAAACTGGAAATTTTCATGATTCTCCCTTCTGATGTCCAATATCCTTAAAATTATAGGTTTCAGAAAGGCCTGGAAAGAATTACCATCTTGATCCCTAAAGGCCAAAGTTACAAATGAAGAACTCAATTTCCTCTCATTTATATTACAGTTGGCTCTGAGAGGTCGAGTAAGAGTCTAACAGCTATTCCTTGTGGATGCTGTTATCTCCTTTAAAAAAGAAATTAGATCTCACACACCTCCTATGTCACCGGTAGTTTCTCATTGCTACTATAACAAGCCACAAACATAATGGTTTAAAGCAACACATATTTATTATCTTAGAGTTAATTCTGCAGGGTAGTCCTAAATCAGTTTCAATGGGTTTAACATAAAGAAGTCAGCAGATCTAGTTCCTTCTGGAGAAGAGGAAGACCTATTTTCTTGGCTTTTCCCATTTCTAGTGTCCCTGCAACCTTTGGCTTGTGGCCTCCTCTTCTATCTTCAAAGTCAGCCTATTCTATGTTCTGATCTCTGTTTCCATCCATATATCTTGTCTCTCCAAATCTGATTCTTCTGCCTCCCTATTAGAAGGAGTCCTGTGATTGCATTGGGCCCATCGGGGTGTCGAACCTTTTGGCAATTGAGTGCCAAAGTTTATGAAATAAGAGTATACTTGCTTGACTCGCATACCAACCCATCGAGTGAGATAGAGGTATTGATTATTTTTATGTCTATAAGAGCATAAACAGTAATTTTTTAAATGGTATTCACAGCTCTGCGTGTCGAAATAATTGCTCCGCATGCCACTTTGGGCATGTATGCGATAGGTTTGCCACCCCCGATTCTAGGATAATCCCTTCATTTCAAGATCCTTAATCAAGATCAATAGGTAGAAAAATACACAAGTTCCAGGCATTAGAATACAAACATATTTGCAAAATCATTATTTGGCCTGCTATATTACCTATGTCCCTGAAAAAAATCATAGTCCCAATTCTGGAAAAATGGGAGCTGTGGTTTCTAAAGGAATATATTGATCTTGACCATGAAGCAATACCCCCCTTTTCATCTTCCTCTTCAGAGGACAATGTGGAATTAGAAAGAATAATAGTTCAGAATCCTCAAGAAGTGGGAAGAGAAAAACTGGGGTAGTCAACTTGAAAAGAAGCCAGATGACTTTTCAAACAAAAGAGAATTAGTGGTGGCCTAATAAACTGACAGGTTTATGACAAAAGCACAGCAGAATGACAATACTGAGCCCAAACTTGGGCCAGACGTGCGAGAAATTATATGTTCTATGTTTTGTTTAAAACTGTTTGTGTAACATAATTAAAGCTTAGTCCACAATGATCCTTTAAACAGTATCCCTACATGAAATATGTCTGTGTCATAGCCACCTCTCAATAATATTTCCTCAAATGATATCCAAACATACAGAGGAAGTATGGGGCCAATGGTCAAAATGTCCTTCTGAAGTTTGGGGTGATAATTTTTCCTGACCTTGTGCTAGTCTTGAGGTACATAATAGTAGGCACACCCTTTTGTCCATGGTGACCATCTTTGCTAGCAATCTTGGTTAGAATTTTTAGGTGAGGGAATTACTTGTTCTGGATGTCATAGCCTGACAGTGCTCTCTGGTTAACCCATCCTGACATTACCACCTGCTGGGTGGAGGCCCCTCTGTAAGCCTGCAACATTCTCTATTTAGACTTCTGGACTGATAGTCCAGTTTGTTCTCTGCTATAATCATCACAGACCTGCTGTTATCATGACATATCTGCTATAGGGCTTTTACTCACCATTCATTCTATATAGGAACTGAGAGTATCATGTGAGATCCAATTTCCAGGACTCTTTCTGTCTGACCATAGTACACAACTTAGTTTACTTTTATTATAATGGCTATAACTACGACTTCAAGGTGGTTTCTGGTTGGAATCTCAGATAAGAACCTCCTGCCCTCATCATTCATCTCAGCTCGTCTGGCATGCACATACATAAGTGTGCACACACACACATACACACTCACTATCACCCATTCACTCTTCTGGACTGAAGGCAAGAAGAAGAAATTGGGAGGTACATATCTAATTGTTTCGCTTTTCTGTTTCTTTTCCATCTTTCCCCTGGTAGTTTTTGTTGACTTTCACTATATAATATATTTCCTTGTTCTGATGCCAGCCAAACCTTAAAGGGACACAGACATAATTTTTTTTTTTTTAAGATTTATTTATTGTTTTTGACAGAGAGAGAGAAAGATACAGAGTAAGAGACTAACTTGAATTTAATACTAACTATAACTGTATGCTATGCAGGTGCTGGCAAAGACAAGATTGTCATTTTGTTTGGAGTCCTGTTTACACACATGAGGACTTAGAAAAAAGACCTCAGTTATAGCAAGTATTATTTACCAATTTTTCCAAAAGAAAAAAAAAAAAAAAGACATTCACAATGTAGTCTAACCATTTAACACTCAACTTAATCTTAGAGAGTTATAGCAGAGGAAGTTGAAATTTAGTATAATTTCTTTACGTAGTTTTCTACTTTTCAATGATTAAAAGTACCATTATAAATACTGATGAGACCAATTTATTTCTAAAAGGCTACAACTAAACTCACACTACATTTGAAACTATAGTGTTCTAGTGAAAAAATTCCACTTATACCCAAGTATCAGTACCCAGAACAATTTAATCTATTCAAGTTAGTTCTTTTTAATTATGCTTAATAGATAGATTACTTTTTAAAAAGGGACTAAATTCTAACTATGTAATTTCTAACATTAGGTAGTAAGAAAGAAAATAAGTTCTGTAATAGAAAAATCTGAATAAGAGAATTAGTAAGAATTTAAATCGGAAAGGTTGTAATTCAAGTGAAGATTAAAACCAGGTATTCCTGAAACATCAGGAAAGCAATTTAGTATTTGAGAGAAAGATGGGAAAACTTAACATCTACTATCGAGAAGACAGTGGATCACTGGGCAGTTTTCTAATGTCCATGAAATATTATCATGCACAAACCCATTGAACCAGCAATTAAACATCTAGAAATTAACATCAAAGAAACATACAAATCAGAAATTTATATGCAAAATGATATATTCATTGCATTAGTGGTACCAGCAAACATTGAAAACAAAACAATACCATCAAATGAGTCACTCTGTGTTCTATTCAATGGAAAACACAGTCAGAAGACTGGATATTTACATCTATTTGACCTTAAGATTGCCAGGTAATAATGGAGAGAGCGAGTTGTAAAAACTAATAGCTCTTTATATATCTTTTTTTATTTTTTGCCTACTTTATTTCATTTTTTCAAATAAAATTTAAATCTGTACAAAGTATACTGTTACAGTATATATTTTGTAAGAATC
>PVKE010031250.1:0-19151 GCA_004027555.1 Craseonycteris thonglongyai
AGAAAAGAAGCTACCGTATGACACTACCAAATATTCAAGCTAACTGACTGTGTTCTTCGATGAGTCGAGTCGTAACTGTTGCGTTCACGCGTTGCGTCCGGTGACAAGTGTAACACATAAGTCAAAATGTATTGTCTGGGTGGGCGGAGATCACAGTGTCAGGCTGTCAGAATTCTAGGAATTTATGACCTTGGCAAATGCCCAGAATGCATTAAACTATTGCTAGAAAGTTTTGTCTTCTACAATCGCTTCAAAGTCCATGGTACACGGAATTCCACCCCAGACATTGGGAGCGATCGACGATCGACCAAAACTGGCCTCGCGATCGACCGGTGGACCGCGATCAACTTGTTGGCCACTCCTGCTCTAATGCACTTGTCCCTGAGAGTGCGGTGGAGGGGCTTTATTTCTTGGAGAAGAAATGTTCATACATTTCTGTAGTCCTGTGCCGTCTCACGGGTGGAGCCTCTTTTATCCTTTACCAGGAGTTTATTTTGCAGTTCTTCATAAGAAGCTGATCAAAGGAAAATCCTCTTTTTATTAGTCTAATTTCTTTCCATTTCTTTTCCCTATTGGAATTAAGTCAGTAACAAAAATTTCTTCACATTTGAATTTATAAAAAAAAAAAAGTAAAATGAAGGTAGTCTGAGCCCCCTGTGGAATTTGCAACTCTAACATATTCTGAAGGGTGACATTTATAGGAAGAATATCTATGAAACACAGTGTCTCATAATTTAAACACAATAAAGTATAACCTATGATCAATCATTTTGGGAGCTGCACCAAAAAATGGACTTTTGACATATTTTGAAATGTATCATCAGTGCTTACATTAATCTCTTAACTTCTCCAAGGATTTCTACCAAGCTTAAACCTTGCAAATCAAAGTTGTAATTGTGATTTCTATTCTGGAATCACATATGCCAATAGTAACTTTATTATTTTAGTTAATTCAACTTTCCATATTAGAAACAAGTCAAGACTTCCTGTGTGTGTCATTGTCAGCAATAAAATCAATCTGAAAACTAAAACAAATACCTTCTTATTTCCACTCTTTCTCCATTTACTCATCTAGCTGGGAATATAAACTCCTTTATAAATTAGTGGTCGTTTTTCTGATTTGCTTTAATAATTTTCTTTTTCAGAGAGTAGGAAAAAGAAAGATAAATTATTGTTTCATCTTCTATGTCAACTATTAAAGGTAAAATGAAAAATGTTGGACATTTATTATAAAAGCCAAAAACTGATCTGTTTAATAGCAATTCATGGTAGAACATAACTCTGGCTTTACCCACAGTTTTCTCTTTTTTTTTTTAATAAAAATCAGTAATATGAAAGTCCACATGAATGGACTACTTTTAAAACATTATTGAAGACAGACACAGCTCTAAAGCTTTCAGAAAACTAATCAGTTTGTCTTCTAAAGCAATAGAAAAACATTCTAAGCAAACTCATGTTATTTCACCTTATACTTTTAGAAGCATGGTTTTAGAATAGCAATAGACAGTTCCATTCAACTTTTCTAAAATATGGTTCTTTATGTAATGCAGGCATTTATAATTAAGGCATACACTGGTAAACTTGGGAGTCTAATTTCTTTAAACCTTCTTATAAAATTTTCAAGTAAATTCATAATTACTACGGGAGGAAAGTAATTAGCCACACAGTCTTCGCTTTGGGTGGAGCTAACCAATGAACTCATATAGTTTTATTCACTCCTTTTATATATATTTTAAGATTTATTTTATTGCTTTTGACAGAGGGAAAGAGAGAGAGAAGGGGAGGGCCCAGAGCAGTCTCCGTGGTTGCACGTCATCAGTTTTCCACACAGTTTCATTCAACAGGTGTGCACGGCCTGCACAGGATGGAAACTGGGCCAGAGGTCTCCCACATGGGAGGCGTACCCTCCCAGAGCTCTGGGGGCCTCCAATATGAGAGGAATGCCTGGGCGGGAGCCAAACCAGGGCCTCCCACATGGGAATCACTCCGGCAAGAACTGAACTGGGGACACACCTCAGTTCGCACAGGCCGGGGCTGGGATTCAATCCTTGGATCCCGTGGTTGCAAAGTGAGCACTCAACCCACTGAGCCATCCCAGCATCCCCTATTGTTCATTCTTTGTCTATAGTATTATGGAGGTAAAGAAAGATATACTTCCAGAAGGGAAAAAATGTTGCGATATTTAGAGATGACCATATTATAGGCAATAAAATCAAAGTTTTATCTGTTTGACTAAGTGTTAGATGGGGGTATAATGGTGGCAGTCTATCAGAATGTCCTGAATATAGGAGGCGTCTTTCTTTGTTGAAAACATTAGGAAGTTAATTTCTGAGTTCTAAATGGTGGTAGGTTTACATGCTATGTCCCCTTGCCGCTCGGCTCAGACTATAGTGACTTTGACTTGACTTCTTTAGAAACTCCCTGCTTTATTTTTTACTAAAACATCGTAAGCCTCATGTACTTTATTATTAGTACCAAACAGAGACGTGGCTTATTATTAGTTTGCATTTATATTGTATTTTCCTCCAAGTAGCTCAAGGGGCTTTGCAAAACATGACATCAGTCATCAAAACAATTTGTCAGGTATGTAAGGCAAGAAATAATGCTGATATAAATTGCCAAAGGCATACGTTTCATTCATGAAAAAATGTTCACTTTCTACATATTTTTTAGAGATTATCTTTGAAATAAGCTCCAACTTTCTTAAAGTCTTTACTTGGCTTTGGAATCAGACACTTTTATTTCACAAATTCACCGAGCATCTACTCTATGCCAAGTATTGTTGTAGGAGCTGAGAATACAATGGAGTATGAAAAGAATACACAGAGTTTTTGTACTTGAAAAGGCATGATATATAAATAAATACATGATATAACAGCGTGTTAAATGGTATCAAGAAAACAGAAGGGGAACGGGAATCGAGAATGATTTCATGAGAAGGGGTGGAGTTGAGAGGCCCTGTGGCAGAAAGGGGGTAAACTGTACAAAGATATGGGATATCGCTAATCTCCAAGATAGGAGCCTGCTAGGCAGGCCCGGAGTCTGGAGAGCTGAGCAGTGGCTAGACTCCAGAGGAACCTCTGGCTGGCCAAGATAAGAATATGGATTTGGTCTGTCGGTAATGGGAGCTCCATGGAAACTTGAGCATAGGAGAATGTCAGGATCAAAAACTGATGGGACTGCTGGGTAGGGGATAAGAGTGGAAGCAAGAGGACCCCTGGAGAAATAATGATGCCGTTCCGGGAAGAAATAAAGGAAGTTTGGATGAGGACAGTAGCAGTGGCCAAGGGGAGAGTAATCAGATTTGAAGTACAGTAGTCCCCCTTATCTATGGTTTTGCTTTCCATAGTTTTGGTTACCTATGTTCAACCGCAATTGAAAATATTAAATGAAAAATGCCAGAAATAAACAATTCTTAAGTTTTCAATTGTGTGCCGTTCTCAGTAGCCCTGATGATATCTCATGCCGCACCACTCTGTATCGCCCTGAACATGAATCATCCCTTTGTCCAGCGTCTCCGCACTATAGACACTCCTTACCCAATAGTCACTTAGTAGCTGTCGCGGTTATCAGATCAACTGTGTCAATATTACAGTACTTATGTTCAACTCACGCTTATTTTATTTCATAATGGCTCCAAAGTCATTCATATATCTTTTATTACAGTAGATTGTTATAATTGTTCTATTAATTATTAGTTATTGTTCATCTCTTACTGTGTCTAATTTATAAATTAAATTTTATCTGAGGTATGTGTGTAGGTACATACAGGGTTCAGTACTATCTACAGTTTCAGGCATTCACTGGGGTCTTGGGAAATATGGCCCATGATCAAGGGGGAACTACAATACGGTTGGAAGGCAGAAGTGAGCAAATTTGGTAATGGATCAGAGGTGGCTACAAAAGCTTTCAATTCTTTCTCTGCTACAAGTGCTCTTGTCTGGGTGTCCTAGCTTTCTCACCTCTAATAGAGCAACAATAATCACATCAGGGTGTAGCTGAGAAGGCTGAGAACTCCTATTAGTGCAGAGCACACTTTCACTCTCTAAAAAGGCCATTAGTATTGCAAGCAAAGGAGAGGCATTTGAAATTGAGAGTCAAATAGAAAGTACTTTTTTTCTATTGCATTATATATGTTTATCATGAAATCTGATTTCAAGAGGAACTAGTTATATTTAAATCCACATTTTGGTCTCTTGGGAATTTGTAATTATGTGTGTGTGTGTGTGTGTTTATGACACTAATCAGTTTGTTAACTCTCTAGTATCAACTGAGTGTCCAATTATTCAACTCAATTCTGATAACACTACCCAGTGTCAGTACAGACCCCACAGGTAAAGGGCTCAGTCACACAAAACTGCCCCCGCTGCACACACCAGCTGTAAATGGAATTCTCAGGCTTGTACTCCTGCCTGGACAACTACAAGCTCAGGGGCTTCCATAATGCCTTCTCAGGGGTTTCAAAAACTCCCTAGAAGAACTCATAGAATTCAGGAAAGCACTGTGCTTAGGATTCTTGGTTTATTATAAAAGATACAACTCAGGAACAGCCATATGGAATAGGTGAACAAGGCAAGGTGTGGGCTGGATGAGGGTGTGTTAGGCTTCTGTGCTGCCTCAAGTTGTGACATCCTCACTCCATTTCTGTGTGTTAATGTGTTCACAAGCCGGTTGCTCCTCAAACCAGGTTGTTCCAGAAGTATTAAGGACGTTTCACAATGAAATCACTGGCCACTAGTGACCAAACATGATTTTCATCCCTCTAGTTGTGTTGTCTGCTTTGGCAACCAGCTCCCATCCTGGTTATCTAGTGTCCCCAGCCCCCAAGAGTCCCCTTAGACACCTCAACCCAGATGAGGTGACAAGGGGATTCTTTTGAATAACAAAAGCCACTCTCAATGCTCAGGAAAGCCCAAGGATTTTATCATCTCTGTGCCAGCAACTGGGGAAAACAAACAAATACAGATTAAAAAAAAATTATTCCACACTAATCATGGCCTCTTTAATTACTGTTCCATTTGAGGGATTCGGGGGGTGGGGGTGGGGGTGGAAACTAACAATGTCTTTTTTGGAAAGACTCTAAAATTAGGTGCTGAGGTTTGAGTACAAAGGGCTTAAAGCAGCTGAAACAAAACACAAAGGCAGGGTTGAACCACCTACTTGGGCAAGTTCATGGAGGAACTCATTTCACCCTGACATCCATTTCCCAAAGAAAGTGGCCTAACACGGATAAGAAAATGCAAGCTTGATAGAAGGTAAATAATGTGCCCCTGATATCTAGCAAATGTAGTTTTTAATCCTAGGCTAAGGTCATATCCATTATTTATGGTTACCTCCAGTGTGTAAGAGAAAAAATGAAGTAAAAGAAAAAGAGAAAAACAGGGCAAAAATATTACTGTATTCATAACTTCTCATCGCCAACAGCTAAGGAACATTCTGTCTTATCAAAGCAGCCGGGGCTGACATGGGAGAGTTGTAAATAAACAAAACTCTGTCTGAGTAGCTGACGCCAGGGCTACCGAAAACAAAATAAGATTTAACATAGAATCTTGTGAATTCAGTCATCAAAGATTGTAAATCAACATTTGTACTTTCAGAGTTTTCAGAAAGGCTTTCGCCCTGAATTATCTGAAAAAGTATATTCTCCCAGATCTGTAATTAGAATCTGGAATTTCGTCTGCCCACTTGATACCTTCCTTGGTGATTCTCACCAAAACATCTTCAAAGGAACCTTGCAATTAGCAGCTCGACCATGTCACCCCACTTAGTCCTGTGCTCACCCTTCATCCCATTCTGTAAACGAGGAAAGCATATGTCTGAGAAGTAAATATCTCTAGTGAACACACACAAAACGAGTGGCGTAAGGATGGTCATATACTGTCAAATCCAAAACATGGGTGTTTTCAGAGATGTGATTCAGTTTTGGGGTTGGGAACATCTACTTGATTTATCAGGATCCCATGGCTGCCTCAGCAGTCAACTGTCTTGAGTGAGGCCGGGAGGGTGTATTCCTGTGTTAATGCTGAGTCTGTTCAAAAACCACTGTCCCATCCAGTGTGTCTGCATACAGGTATAGTTCCTTGTGGTTGCCTCCCTTGCGGTGGGCAACTAATTGTGATTTTTCTTTTCTTTTTTTAATTTTTTCTAATTTTTTGATTCATACTGTTTCACTGCATAAAAAAAAGATAAGAAATAAAATAGATATTCTAAATGCTTTTCTACAGTGGTGTTATGGCATTAATAATCATTTTGATTTGGTTCTGTCTTGCTTGTTGGACCTCGAGTTGCAATTAGGAGAAACCTTATTAACTTAAGCAGTAAAATGTAACCAGTGATTTCATGTGAAGGTGATGCTGTGGTGGACAGAGGTCCCAGATGCCAGTGGTTTTAAGGGTCTTCTTGAGTGTTGAGAAGGTAGTGAAATGCTTGTTAAAATGTGCAAAAGAACAGTCAACAAAATCCTTGAGAAAGAAGATGAATTAATCAAGGGCAAGCACTGGAAGGCAGTTACAGGGATGTGTTATATACAAATATGTATTAGCAATGTTCTTTCTGGACAATTGAAGAAATGCCAGGGGTAATTTGGAATGTTACACTTGATTTTCACCTTATATGCTGACTTTACCTAGTTCTCCCCATAAGAGGCAACTGCATTTTGCCCATAAGTGTCAGTTCTTAGAAACCTGCTAGCCACCGTTTATGCAGCCTCAAATTCAAAAAGAAAGGTCATCAGAACAGAACTCCAAATTTTTTCTTAGAAATAAATAGTTGTATTCATTCACCTTCACCTCCAGCCTCCTAAATGCTCTCTTTATGGATCAGGTTCTTTTCTCAGCAAAAGATGTTAATGATCTTATTAACATATTAGACAATGCTATAGGAAAGGCTGACATTTCCCAAAGCTATTTGTCAATGATTAAAGTCATGAAATTGCCAGTTATTCAGGATAACCCTTAAATTCACTCCCTGCCTGAAAGGTCAGGTAAATGAAAGGAAAATATGGGGCTGACTTGAAGAGTCTGCATGTGGTGGTCCTAAGTGCTTTTAAAAGGGGCTGTAACTGGGAGGCCGACCCTTAATTCTAGCCAACTTCCTGGTATTGATTAAGAAGTAATAGCAAGTGCTCATTTGTGGGCAAATTAAGAGATAAGTTCTTTTCAGAAGGTCATTTACATGTCTTCTCTTTAATTAATATTACTGACTTGAAGATTTGCAGTTAAATTGGCCCATAAAGTATAAGTTATTCGTTTAGAGAACAGGAAAAGATAATATATTGAATATCAGATTCAGGTTTTTAATAACCACCATTTCTACCAACACCCTACTAGAAAATGTCTGAAGTTTTGAAATATGAGTTAAAAATGTGGTGATGGCCTACGACGTTGTGTTCTGTGCTTGCTGATTATAAGTGTAATATATAAGCATTTTTTTAAAACTGAAAAATATGTTGAACCATAATGAAGAAAAAAAATTTATCTTTTTTCTAACACTCATAGTATTTTTTTTATTGTTAAATTTATTGGGGTGACATTGATTGGTATCAATTACATTGTTTCCAGGTATACAATTCTACATTACATTGTCTACATATCATATGTGCTCATTTGTTAAGCTTGGCATATACATAGATGTGTGTGTGTTATAATATATGCATAGCTCAGCACATATATATAGATATGTATACTCCTTAAAGTATTCATTACTTAAAATATAGTTTTATATTTTGCTTTTTTGTTATTATAAGAATATTTTCCTAGGAAGCCAGGATGGCTCAGTGGGTTAAGCGCTCACTTTGCAGCCCCGGGGACCGAGGATCGAATCCCAGCCCCGGCCCGTGGGGACCCATATGCTGAACTGGGGAGTGCCCCCAGTTCAGTTCTCACCGGGGTGAAGACCCCGGCCCAGTTCCTGCCCTGTGCAGCTCCACTCCCACCTGTGGAATGAAACTATGTGGGAAAACCAATGATGGTGCAACTATGGAGACTGTTCTGGGCCCTCCCCCTTCTCTCTGTCTCTGTCTCTCTCTCTGTATCTCTCTCTGTCAAAAATAATAAAAATAAATCTTAAAAAAAACCCAATATTTTCCCGTGTAATAAATACGCAATCTGACAATTAAGTTCGTGAACTCATCCTAGAAAAAGTGCTACATACCTCATTACTGAATGTGACTACATTCACCTTTGAAGTCCTCCCCTTGGGAAGCTACACACCAATGCCAGGGCCTAGTCCACCCTTCAAAGCAGTTTTGGAACTCTTTTTTCTGGAATGGCCATCAGAGCTATCATCATATTCCCCTTGATGTCCTGAATGTCATCAAAATGTCTTCCTGTCCACATTTCCTTTATCTTTGGACAAAGAGAAAAGTCACTGGGGGTCAGATCTGGTGAGTAGGGAGGATGTTCGAAGATACGGTACTTATTTGTTTACTGGCTGAAGACTTCCTCGTAGACAGTGCCCTGTCATGAGTATTTAGTGAAAAGTTCAGGTCCTATTCATGTAACTTTTTTACTCAACCTTTTGAGCACTTCCAAATAGTGAACTTGGTTGACTGTCCAGTCTGTACAAATTCATAATAAACAATTCTTCTGATATTAAAAACAGTGAGCAACATCATTTTGACTCTTGAGTTGGACTGACGGGACGTTTTTGGTTGTGAAGAATTGGCTGACTTTCATTGTGCACTTTGACACTTTGTTTCAGGATTGTGTTGGTACACCCACATTTCATCACCAGTGATAACATAGCTCAAAACATCATTTTGCCTCTCCAAAAGGTCTTGGCAAATGTGAACTCTCCTTTGCTTTTGTTCATCGATGAGCTCCATCGGGACAATTTTGCACACATGCCAGTTAAGATTTTCCTGTTTCTCTATTGATGTTTACTTTTGTCTGCTATGCTTCTCACAGTCAGCCAACAATTTTTACGTGCAATTTGGCAATTGTTTGCAATGTTTTCATCAGTTCTGCTCATTACTAGCTGCCCTGACCTCTTTTCATCATTGACCCTTTCTCTCCCCTCAGAACAACGTTTCATCCATTTGCACACTGCCATTCTCTTCATGGTGTTATTCCCATAAACTTGGACTAACATATCCCTAATTTCACTTTCACTCTTGCCAATTTTAACAGGAAATGAAATGTTTGCTCATTGATCTAATTCAAGCTCTGACATTCTCACAACAGCACACAAAAACACGAAACAACAATAGTAAATCCACTCAGCAAGACATAGCCAGACATCGACAGGATCACAGTTATGAGACTGATATACCAAGCTTATGAAACATTACTGAGTTATTTGTAACGTGCTGCCAACATAATCGCTTGGTGGAAAGATCACAAACTTAGTTGTCTGACCTCATATCCTTTGAAAATAATGTATTAATTAAACTTTTTATTTTAAGACAATTGTAGCTTCACATGCGGTTTAAGAAACAATGCAGAGAGAGCCTTTTATGCCCTTTGCCCTATTGCCCACAATGGTGGCATCTTGCAAAACTATAGTACAGTATCACAACCAGGGTGTTCACATAGACACACTAAGATACAAAGTATTTTCGTCACTAAAGGTTCCCTCATATTACCCTTTTATAGACACATACACTTTCCTTTTGTCCTTAACCTCTGGACCACTAATTTGTTCTTCATTTCTGTAATTTTGTCATTTCAGTCATGTATATAAATGAAATCTTACAATTTATAAACTTTAGGGATTAGCTCTTTTCATTCAATATAATTCTCTAGAGAATCACTCAAGTTATTATATATAACTATAATGCATTCCTTTTTATTGCAGAGTATTTATTCCATCCATGATAAGGATGTGCCCCAGTTTGTTTAAGCATTCACCCATCAAAAAACATCTACTTTTTTACCACTCTTGGTTATTATGAATGAAGCTGCTATGAACATTTGTGTCCAGGTTTTGTGTGAATATAAGTTCCCATTTCTCTAGGATCAGTGGCTGCGTAATTTCTGATCCTCTGGTAGTTTCATGTTTAGTTTTATGGAAAACTGCTAAACCATTTTCTAGAGTGATTGCATCCCTTTACCTCCCTCTATTGATGTATGAATGGTCTTGTTTCTCTGCACCCTCACTAGCTATTTGTCTTATCACTGCTCCTTATTTTAGCTATTCTGATAAGTCTGTATTGATATCCCATTGCAATTTCATTTGCATTTCCTAAATGGGTAATGATGCTCGATATCTCTCTATGTGCTTATTTCCCATTGATGAAATACTTCTTCATGTTAAGTTTTGAGGCATCTTTATATTTTCTAGAAACTAGTCCTTTTTTAGATACATGATTTGCAAATATTTTCTCCCAGTCTGTAGTTTGTCTTTTCATCCTCTTAATGGACTCTTTTAACAGAGTAAACATTTTTAATTTTGATGAGATCCAATTTATCAGTGTTTCTTTTTATGAATAATGCTTTTGGTGTCAAGTCTAAGAACTTGTTGCCTAGCTCCAGATCCTGAAGAGTTTCTTATTTTTTAGAAACTCATATTTATAGTTTTATATTTAAGTCTGTGATTCATTTTGAGTTGATTAATTTAGCTATTATTTTATTACTTATATAGGATTAAATTAATTAATATGTTCCCACTGGGAGAACATTATATTTTTTTGAATGGTAAACCAAGACATTCACAGATGAAGGTAGGAGAAGAGAGGTGTAATTGGACATTAACTGAGGATAAACTCAGTCCAGTTGAACCAGCTTGAGACCCGGGATTTCAAATTCACTCTCCTTCCTGGCAGTCTGGTTTCTCAACTCCTCCAAAGGGCTAGTGTATGCAAATTCATCACTTATTCCTCTTCCCTCATTCTTATAGTTGTCCCACCTATATAAAGCACATAGCAATAGCACATTCATCTTAGGGTGGTCATATGTATTAAATGACAGGTGTGGAAAGTAACGATAATAGCAGCCGCCACACATTCAATGGAACAAGAAACAAATAATGTACTTTTGCTGAAAGCTTCTTTCCGCGGGGCTTAAGTACCGATTTCAGACAATGAGTCATCCACTCTTGTCTCCATGTTGCCACATTGAACTATTAACTCTGTTTAATGCGTCAGTGAAATGTAGGAGAAAGTTAAGCAAGTTTCTGAGGGTCTTTGCCACATTGCTGACTGCATCATTTGCCTGTGTCACGACTCAAAGGAGGATGTGTTGGTGGCCAGAACTAGGAATAACACAAGGGAGAAGCTTATCTTCCTCAAGAAATGCTGTTCCCCTGGGGGTTGCTGTGCAAGTTAATAGACAGAATGTACAGCCATGCCTGACGAGTTCTGCCTCCAAATTGTGTCCTTGCCGCTCAGTAGCCAAATGATGGTGCTAACTGCTCTCTCTCTAAAATTTAGTTTCTTTATTTGAGAAATATGGGGAGCAGCACCTCACATAAGTAAATATGCTTTAAGTATCTTTGTGAGCAACGGCCCTGGGCGAATACCAGCTGTTATTACTACACTGATTTCGTGATCAACACGCCTGGGCCCTAGGAAGGTTGGGTTGGACGAGCAGTTCTTCAGAGGTTATTGTGCATGACATCCAAGGCAGTGAGGCTGCTTTCCTCTTAGACGTGCTGAGATCAAGGGACGCTGGGTGCTGTGGGAAGGGTGGTGAGAAAAAGAGTAGTTCTTGGAGCATGGAGTACTCAGGAGCTAGAGTGATGGGAAGATGGTAGAACTCTACCGGAGCTGCAGGCCCGGGTCGAGCTCCCACTGAGAGGATGACATGGTGGCCATTGCCGTAACTGCAACAGCTCACCTTTTCACAACCTTTCCACGTTTATAAATCTCCTTGTCTCATGAAAAAGTCACAACTCTATGGTAAAATAGACGGCTGGAAAGGATGCGTCTTTTGTCAACTTCCGGTTGCTGGTTTCATGGAGATTTGGAGGAATGACCCATGTGTAAAAGATCACAGGGTCCGGAGGACAGGAAGTGGACTCTGGAGGCTGGGAGATCATTCTTTGTTCTATGCCTGTTAGACAAGCTCCAAAGCCCATGTTTAAATCAGTAACAGCCACTTCAAAGCCATAATAGGATTAATAAGATCCTACTACCGACACGCCTTCTAGACGGCGCTCAATAAGCAGGGTCCATCTTTATCACAGCCACACGCATCTGTAAAACGACGAGATAGCTATGAAGGCTAGTTATGGTTCCCGTCACTGTTAGATCATTACCTTGCTTCACAGATGGGGATGCTGAAACCCCCAAAGGTCAAAGGGCTTGCCCAAGATTATTAAGCCATCCTGAACATCAACATCAGCTTTGGGAAACATTTCATGAATCATGGGGCCTATAGAGGAGAATGGGCCTATATCCACGTTTATGTCAATGAGATGCTAAAATATTATCTGAGCATGGAAATAAGTGCTTGTATGTGTTGCTGCACACCAAAATACATTATTAATGTGCTAACATTTTCCCTCTGGGTTTATATGTGGTTTGCATAGCAAATTTCACACATTTTGTCATCACCTGTATTTGCAAATAAGATGCCTCTTAATGAATTATCTCATTATCTACAATGGGATAATGATATCCCAATTTTATCATTACCAGTTTTTTTTAATCTAAATGTTTCATATTTGGATTGTATAATGTTACTTCTTATTATACAATGCTAAATCATTTCCAGTAAATCTTTTAGCCTGTTCAGTTAATCTATTTCAAATATTACTCAGTAGTTATCCTTTCCTCTCCATGTTATTTATGTCTAATTTATACAGTATTATGTTCTTAATGTTTTTGCATAGGTCATGATTTGAATTACTTTAGTTTGTGTTTCAATTAATCAAGAAATTTTCATAGATTTCACATACATAAGTCATGACTTTAGACAATGTCCTATTCAAGACGATAAGGAAAGAAGACAGATATTGGTGCCTCTCTCCTCTCCAGATGGTAACTTCTATGAGAGTAGGGACTGTCATTTTTGTCTTCAACATTTTATTCCAAACACCCAGCAGAGTAGATGGAATGCAGTGGTTCTTGATACATATTTGTTAAATGAATATTGAGTATATGACTTAAATTTATTAGTGTTCTTATTAAAATAATTCATTAAGCTCTCAAAAATATCAATTTGAAAACATTTTCTCCATCTAACATACTGGTGTGCTACCTAATTTGTTAAGACACCGGCCCAGGGGCTGGAAGCAGAGGAGTGAATAAGGCCTTGCTTGATCATGAAAGGAAGATGCAAAAGTAAACAGATAATTCTAGTAAATGTTGGCAAATCACCTTGAAATGCTACTTGTGCCAGGCCTGGTCGTACTAACAACTGATACAAGTATATGACTGCGTTGCATCCTCATCACTATCCTATTTTAAGTGCCTTTCTTATAGTTGCTCATTTAATTTGCACTCCAACCCTAGCGAGTGAAGCAGATTATTTAGCATTTCTATAGCTCAGTTTTCTCATCTGGGAAATGGAGTTTTGTTTTTTGCATAAATGTTTTGCACCCCTACAGTGTACCAGATACCGTTGTAGGCAGTGGGGGTATGGCAGCAGACACAATGGAAAAATATCCTTGCCTTATGATCTTGCATTGATAATATGTATGAATTTTACTTCATAAGGTTGCTAGGAATCTTAAATGAGATGATACTAGTAAAATCACCTTGACAAATGCTGACACACAGAGGGCACTCAGTAAATGTTAGACATTATTATTATGCCAAAACATGCATAGACTCAGCAGATAATTCTGTTTCCCATTGATTAGGAGGGAAATGAGGAAGAACAAATAGTTCCATAGAAATTCATCATCACTCAGTAAAAAACAAAAAACAAAAAATTAAGTGTTAGATAGTGATTGATCCAAGAATTAGGGGGCAACATAAGATCTTTTAGATGGAAAAATACTAATTAAAGTATCTCAAACCCACTCTTTTTTATTAGACATATGAGTTTATGAAGTTTACATATGGATTTATACCCAAGAGTTTGCTTCATCTTGGATTTTTTTTAAAAGATCTATACTTGTCTTTCTCAATCTGACTTAGTTCACTTAGCATAAACCTGCTAGTCCACCCATATTGTTACACCTGAAACTAAAACTAAATATAAATAAATATAATTTTTTAAAGGTACTAATTATCCTAACGTAATTACTTCAGAAAATTGTTTAAGCCAGGGGCAGAGTCTCAACTGTAAAACTATATTGTAGGATGGAGACTTTCTTTCAATTGAATAGACATGATATTCTGCAGTAAAATGAGTTGTAAGCCAAACAGAAGACAATTATAATGTCATTTACCTTAACTAGTGTTAGAGAGCTGAGACTCTTCATTAAAAGTAACACTTCATAGTCATGTAAGAATGAAGCTTTGGTTCTTAAAGGTGAATGGGAGAGCTGACCTTCCCTCTAAAATAGTGTTTCTAGATTTTCCAAATACACATTTTAAAAAGGAAAAAAATTATTAAAATTGTAATACTCAGTATATAACAATAATGAAAGAATACAAGTCCCATTTCACTTCCGCAATTAAAAGAGCTCTTCAAAGTAGTTGCCATCAGCATCTAGACACTTCTGGTGACAGCAAACTACTGCTTGAGCAACAATGACCAAAGTGGCCACTGGTATCACTGCGCATGCGCTTTCGGTTGACCATGCGTCTCAAACATACCATACAGCTGTTAGGCATGTTGGAGGTTCTGTTGCATGCTCGTGCCTCCGTTGTCATTGTGCTTCTACAATGTTCTCGGATTTCAAATCCCACTTCAAAATAGTCTCGTGCTCCTCGAATGACAACCATGCTTCCACCATTGTCTTGGACTGTCCTGCCTGTCACATGGTGGTGCTAGCATTCGACTGATGCCATCTTTTGAGCAAATGTCATGCTAGACATTGCTAGTGTAATTCAACTCAGTTTCAAAAAGTAGTACATAGATAACATCTCTTAAAATGTGTACCGTATGCATTTTGGGGCACCCCCAGTATATTCAGCAAGTCACCAACACTGTATCGAAACCATGATGAGGTGTGCCTAGAACACCATCAATCCTCCATCCCAAGGCTTTGATCTCCCTTATTTTACCCAAGTCACTGGCAGGACCCTCATCACTGCCCCAGCTCTGAAAACGGCGTTGCTTGTTGTTTCAAAGTGGGAACAGAGGAATCCATTGTGAGCTCCCTCAGCTTGCGTTCTCTCTTTCTGTGACAACTCCCTCTCTCTGACTCAGAAATAGATGCACTGCAGCCTAACACCTAGTCCTCCAGAGATCACACCTTTCTTTAGTCTCCCCCACTGCTGGGTCTTCCCTTTCATCACTATCAACAAGCCGCACGCCACCCCTCCAACATTAAGAGAAAGGCGACTTTCCTCTAGATCTTGCCCTGTGTCTCTGTTTTCATGGCCAAGTTCCCCAAGGACAAATCTGTTGTTACAGTCTCCATTTCCAAACTCCCATTTCGTACCCCGGGGGGTGGGGAAGCCAGGCCATTCCTGAGGATCTGTTCTCTCAGAGGTCACTAATGGCCACTCCCTGCCAAGTCAACACTTCAGGCCTCTTTTACCAGAATCTTCTGTAGCATTGGAAACTCTGAGGCACATTTAACTTTCCTTAAAATCCATGGCCCCAGAGGACATCATTCTAACCTCCACACAGGTATTCCTGGCCATGCCTGGGCATCTTCTTTTGGATGGCAGCTCCATTTCACAAGTTGATCTTATGTTCCTCTTCCCTCACCTGCTCCTTCTCTGGTATTCCGTACCTTGGTGACAGGTGCCACCCTTCACCCAAAGCCCAATCCAGAAACATGGAAATTGTTCGATGCCATTCCCACTCTGCCATGCCTACAATGTTCTGATGCCAGAATAGTTTTCCTGAAATGCAAAGCTGATCATATCTCACCTGTCTTTGTCACCTTTCTGTGGTTTTTCACAGCTTTCAGAAGAAAAGCCCAAACATTAAAGAACATTCTCTGAGTCCCTACTGAACTAGCTGAATTTCCCCCTTTCTCCTCTTGACCTTCCCCCACAGGTATTTTTCACTCCATCTGTTCCAAACGGATTTTAGTTCCCAGAGACACATCTCTGGAACAAATCTACTTTCTCTGACAGCCAGCTCACCCCTGATCCTCAGAATTCCAGGCCAGCCCCTCCTCCCCAGAGCCCCTCTGCTGAAGATCTCTCACCTCCTGCGAGCTCCCGGCACCAGCGCTTCCCAACATCTGTGCATTAAGCTCACGTGGTTGGCTTGAATGTCCCTGTAACTAGAATTGAAGTCACTAAGGATGGGTACAGTGTCTTATTGATGCTTTAATCATGGGGCTTATCTCAATGTCTGGTGCAGATGAGGCATCAGCTGCTATTCAATTATATGTGGAAGTATAATGCAATGTCAATGATTGGGTGAACACTGGAAAGACAAGCATGCCGCTTGTAAACTCTGAAATGCTGCTGATGTGTCACACCCGAGGGTACCCCCAATTTCAGCTGTGTGACTGGAGCCAGATCTACCTGGCCCAGAACAGCAGCCAACCAGGAGATACCGACAGGACCCCTGTGTGGTAGGGGCTGCGTCAGGCATCCACTGAACTGGTCTGAACGTGAGAGGAAATGGAGATGGCATGAGCCGTCTTAGAAGAGCAGCTGTCATTCACAGCTATGTCCCCACATCTCTGTCGCTCAGCATCTGAGACAGCACAACCAGTGCAGGCAGTGAGGTGTGGGCACACCCAGTATTTGCTCATGGCGTTGGGACTCTCTGTCCTCCCTCCTCCCTCTGGGGATGCCAGGCTAGCTCAGTATGTTGAGCACTTACCTTGGCCCAGGGGTCAAACCCTGTCCCCGCCCCATGCAAACCAATATGCTAAACTGTGATGCAACTGAGAGCCACTCAGATGGCAGAGAAGGCTCTCGCCTCCCATGAGGGAGGCCCCCAGTTTGGTGCCCGCCTTGCATGGTCCCACATCCACCTGTGTGGAATGAGACCATGTCACAACTAATGACATACAACTGTGGAGACTGCTCTGGGCCCTCCTGCCTTCTCTTCCTCTCTCTCTCATCCTCTCTCAAGCAATAAAATAAATCTTTTTTTTTTAAAGAATGTATGTTCAACTTAACTGAAACTAATGAGTTAGAAATGCGATTATGTAAAGAAGTGTTCTTCTCTGCAAATATTGTCCCAGGAAAATAGTGGCTGCACCTCTCAGAGACGGGAGGAGATAGTTTCTGGTGGAGATAAGCCTGGACCCGTGGGAGAACAGGCACAGAGCTGGGGAGTAAGAAAACATCAGCATAGACTTTATTGGTTAGACGTCTCTAAAGAGGGGAAGAAATGGGAAAGAAGGAGAGCGAGTGAAGGAAGCTCCTTGTTTGGGAGAGACCAAATCGGAGAGAAGGGTTGTGGTAACTGGCCCAGTGTGGTGGACCTGTAGGGAAAAAGAGGAGAAAGATAGAGAGAGAGGGAAGAAAGAAGAGCAGGAGGGAGGGAGAAAGCAGAAACAGCGATGCTCTTTCAGGTAGGAGTCTCACTCAGGGAAGAAAAAGACCAGACAAGAGATTCTGGGGATTCTAACCCTCTGATGGGTGAGGTAGCACTGTCTCAGCCACAAAGATCTGAGGACAAGGCAGGAAAGATGAAAACAACAACAAATAAACAGCTTCTCCAGAGACCCTAGACCAGGGATTCCCAACCCCGTGCCATGGCGCCCGCGGCCCGATTTGTGTGTGCCGCCATTATTTGACGGCATCAGAAGTTTTTCATAAACACTAAGTAAAACTAGAATTTATTTTTATACACTTGTTAGAATTGTAAAATATTCTTTGAGTATCTACACAGGTTTGTTATATTCGTTGGTATGTTTGCGATATCGTATGTAGAAGTTTTTCCCTAGCTTTCGCCTTTGTACGTGTCGCATCTTGTTTAGCCGCCGCACTCTTTAAACTCTCCTCCACCCAACCGGGAGACGCCAAGTTGCCATTTTGATTGCGGTTGCTGGACTGATCGGGTCGTGACGGTTAGCTAGGATCACAGTGTTTTGATATATTCGATTTTAAATGAACTAAAAGTGAGGTAGGTAATCTATTATTATGGTGGCAATTTGATATGATATTGTAGTTCTATAACTATTTTTATTTTTATACTCCTAAAATGAGTGGACCAAATAAGAGAAAACGAACTTATAATTTTAACACAGATTGGGAGGAATCATATTGTTTCATTAATTTAAAAGGTAAATGTGTTTGCCTGTTGTGTGGCAGTAGTATTGCAGTGCCGAAAAAACATAATGTTGAACATCACTTTCAGACAAGTCATACCACTTTTGATACGAATTATCCACTTAAATCTGAAGTAAGAAAGAAAAAAATAAATCAACTAAAATGAAGTTTAACTACTCAACAGACTGGTTTCACTAGACATCTGGAAAAATCTAAAAACGCAACCATTGCTTCTTTCAAAATTTTTCACATACTCGCAAAGAAGAAAAAGCCTTTCCAGGATGGTGAATTGTTCAAAGAAGCATTTCTGACTGCTGCCGATTGTTTGAGGAATATTCTAACAAGTGTGAGATTATGTCGGCGATACAAGACCTACAGTTGTCAAATAACACAGTCACAAGAAGAATACACGCAATTTCAAAAGACTTGCAAACTCAATTAAAGACTGACTTGGAAATATGTGACTGCTTCTCTCTGCAATTTGACGAGTCAACAGATATATCAGACACCGCACAGTTGACAGTTATAGTGAGAATGGTATTTAGTAACTTCACAGTAAAAGAGGAGCTCTTGCAGATATTACCAATGAAAGGACAGACGAGAGGTGAGGATATTTATAGAACTTTCAGAACATACGCCAGGTCGATAAACATGCCTTTGCATAAGTTGTCTGCGGTAACTACTGATGGGGCACCAGCAATGGTTGGTCAAAACAAAGGATTTCTTGCCCTTTGCAGGAAAGATGAATCATTTTCAAACTTTATATCCTACCACTGTATTATCCATCAGGAAGCTTTGTGTTGTAAAATACTGCCCTTTGAACATGTTATGAAAATAGTCACAAAGAGAATCAACTCTATTCGAGCAGCTCCATTGCAACACCGACTTTTCAAGGCCCTGTTAGAAGATACTGAAGATAAAGAACACGATCTCATCCTGCATACTGAAGTACGTTGGCTCAGTA
>PVKE010031251.1:0-19137 GCA_004027555.1 Craseonycteris thonglongyai
AAAAAAAAAAAATTATGTATAGAATGCTCTTACTTTTTTGTTTTTCCTTTTTACATTTTGGCTAGTATCTATTACACTTAAAAAAAACTAAAAAAAATTATTTTATGATCTTATGTGATATACAGTTATATGGATGGAAACATTTATATACATATTTCTGAGTTTTTGTCTACACACACACACATATATATATGACACTTCTTAATTTTTTAGTAATATATTTTTTTTAGAGATTCTCATATTGTTACATAAAAATAAAAATAAGAAACTTTAAATCAAACTCAAGAATGAATACCAACTGAAAAGAGGTCTGTCTGTCAGAGAAGAAAATTATATTGTTTAGGCATAACCAACACAGAAAAAAAAGATTTTCAGCCCCTCCCTCACTCCTGGGAGTCACAGATGTGTCCTGTGATTCAGGCAGAAGGGCACTGAGTCAGAATCCTTAGGTGACTATAAAACAGAAAGTACAAAAAAGTAAAGTATTGGCTGAGAACCAAAGATAGATTATAAAAGACTGAGAATAGAAAAAGAGAGTCTGCTAGCAAAAACTAGAAAAACTAGAATAGAAATACTTTTATCTAAAAAGAAAAATGAGTACATGTAATTTCTGGGTCATCAGAATAGCTCAGTGGCCAATCCCAGTTCTACCCTCGGAGACAAATATTAGGCTAATGACTTTGAATGTCCCTTTTAGTCTGGTGAACACTGAAACACCAGATGGAACAGGGACAGACAGGGACTCTCCCTACCAAGTGCAACTTCAACTTAGAAGTGCTCTGGGACCTCGGAGAAGCTGATTCTCTCCTTCAGTATTTCTGTACCTAAGGGAACACAAAATGTTATCACAAGTTCTTGAGGTGCAGGGGAAAGTCAGCCAACCTTCCCAGGCCTGCTTTTCCTCACCTGTAATACAAATGAGGGAAACCCTCACTTCCACTACAGAACTCGAAGGCTCTTCCAGCTGTTTTAGCATATCGGAAACATCTTTTATAAATCCCAGAGGCCTAAGTTTAAAATAGTAATTCTAACCCCAGATTCCTTTTGCCGGTGTCAGACTCAACACTTTTCTGAACAACTACAGAAAATCTCCTCCGTAGGCTGAACACCATGCGTCCAAGAGGTTAAATGGGAACCAGAGTGTGAATTACTTAGGGAGCTATTTTATAAACAAACAGCAACTAGGATTGAACTCTGTACTGATTTGGAGGGGACTTAAGTCTAATTTCCTGCTCTTTCCCACTCTTTTCTTTCAGGACCGAAAGCATTAAGTGCTGCAAAGAGAGCCCCTGCTGAGAGTCCCCCACCTCCTTCTCCGGATCCTAGCAGAAAAGGACTGCTTTTTGTCGCAAATTGACTGACCGCTGTTTGACACTGAAATGTTCCCTCCATCTTGCTCAGCATGAAGGACAGTGGCACTAATTCTAAAGGACCAAACAGAATTAAAGAAGAAAGAAAAAATTAACAAGAAGAAGGAAGAGGGGGAGGGGGAGGAGAAAAAACAAGTAGCTTAGAGAGAAACTTGCCAAAACCTCATCGAGTGAGGGAACTGCAAGCATCGTCTGAATGGCAGCCAGTAAGAGGCCTAGCAATCCATTCAAAGCTCCCAGACACCTGCGTACTATTTCTATGGCAAATTTATAGAGGGATGCAAAGTTGTAACTCAAAACCACACATCTTGATAAAACTCTCCTGGTCTATAGAAACCCAGGTCAATTGAGGGTGAGTGCCCAAACCAGCAGGCTTAAGGAGCTTGCCAGGGCTCAGGGCAGACCTCTTCCTCTTTCAGCGGTTATGTAGCAGATCGCCTTCTACATCCTTGGCCCTGAGCTCAGCTCCTGGCGCTCTGGGTCTTGGCTATCTGCCTGGTTTCCTGCTGTCCTCATCTGTAGGAGCTGCACAGCTCAGCAAGAAACTGTTCTTAGTGTGCCCAACACAACCCTGAAAGACAAAGAATACAGAGACTTTCTTGCCTGGAAAGCAAAAGGAGCCCTGTGGCTTTGCCAAATTAACTCTTTTAAGAACTGATTTAAAAAAGGAAACCTGTCCTATGATTGTTTCTCTCATATATTTAGATGGTTATATGGTTTTGTTTTGTTTTTTCCTCATTCCCTCTTTCTTTCTTTCTTTTTTTTCTTATTGTTAAATTTAATGGGGTGACATTGGTTGGTAACAATTAGATAGTTTCCAGATGTACAAGGGCATGCTTCCCATATGGGAGACCCTGGCTGGTTCCTGTCCTGTGTAGCCTCATGCCCACCTATGGAAGGAAACTATGTAGAAAACTAATGACATGCAACTATGGAGACTGCTCTGGGCCCCTCCTCCTCCTTCACTGTGTTTCTCTGTCAAAAACAAAAATAAATCTTATAAAAAAATAAAAAAATAAAAATAGTGAAAAAAGGAAACCTCTCTAAACTAAAAGATAAAATGAAAAACACCATGTATTAAAACTGATAGCTCTGTTGTCTGTTTTGTTTTGTTTTGTTTCTATTCACTAAAGTGATAAACATGTCAGAACCATGAAAGAAATGTCTTCTCACTGGCTGCTGATTGGTTTTTCAGATACTAGTTTTGTTATCAGTTCACTGTTCAGAAATTTAGAGTAATTCTTCATTAGATATTATATACTAAAGTCTTCTAATAAAGATGAAATAGTTAACATCTCAGTATTCTGTAATTGCTATTACTGGTACTTATTCTGGAATTACTGTTTTATTTGATAATTATGTAACTGGGTAAGATATATGAAGACAGCAGTCCTGATGTGTAAATAGGCAGATTCTTCTGCTAATTATATCTGTTTATCAGAGACCTGCTGTTTTATTAATATTTATTCTTTATAATAGTGTCAATATATCTTGCTCTGTGTTCAGAAATGAGAACATCAAAATGCCATTGACCTGTGACTACATTTTAATCTAAATCATATATAGTATTAATTGAATTATAAAGCTTGAACATATTTGGAAAATATACACTTATCTACAATACATAACACGAATCTTAAGTATTAGGAAGTCGATTAAATGCTTGGTCACTCTCAGTAAGTGTTATATCAATTATATCTTTAATTATGGTTGTATATCAAGATAAGCTATTTGAGTGGGAGTTAATGAAGGGATGAGGATTTTGATGAAATGTAGGTTCTTTATGTTTATAAAGCAAGATATGTGATATTTACTTCTTGAACTTATACTTTAAATGCCTTGTATAAATATATGACAGTGAGAGTTCAAATTTTAATGGAGCAGGTTTGCGTTTTTCCTCTGAGAAATAAAAAAACATATGTTGCTGAGTTTATAGTAGGTGCTCAATAAATATTTGTCAATTGGTTAAGTATTGACTTAAAAAATAGGGGAAAAACTTTATTATATCATAACTCTGACTCAATTCTTTGATTAAGTATTAGAGTCACTTAATATCCAATTTAAAATCTAGATAATGTAAGGTAATTCTTATCTGTCTTTGGTAATTTTCTTCTTAAACTGATTTTTCTTGGCCTTACTGTTTTAGAGAAAAAGAATAAAATATAATCTACCTCCGAGGAACAGAAAGACTTTCATTATCTTATGACCACAGACTGGTCGATACAGCCCATAAGCATTTAATACATCTAAATCATATCCTGAAGATGTTTTAGAGATATAGAAGAAAATTTAGCCATCTCCTCACTTTTCATTTCTATGTAATCGGAATCAGAATCAGAGACAACCAAAAAATGCTTGCTTTCCAAAGCTACGTAGATTTGAATTACGGATTTTGATTGAATTCTCGTTTCTTATAATTATAACCTAAGGATGAATATAGTTACTTCTTCTAAAATCTATTTATAAGCAGACATGTGTGAAATACAACTGTCATGATATAGTAGCATTTTTACACTCCCAGGATGTTTGATTAAAGGATTAAAGTCAGCATTGTTGCTCCAGAGTCAAGAGACCTGCATTTTAATTTCAACTTTGCCCCAACTAACTATGCATCTTAAGTCAATTATTTAATTCTTCTTTGTAAAATTCAGTCAGATAAGTTTATGTTCATTGATGCTTTTTTTCAAAATTTCAGATGTGATGTGATGTCTCCCTTAATAATAACCCAAATATATTCATGAGCTTTCTATGTACCAGTTACTAGACTAAGTGTTTTACCTGTGTTTTTTTAATTTAATCTA
Organism: Craseonycteris thonglongyai; assembly: GCA_004027555.1. Classification (NCBI taxonomy): domain Eukaryota; kingdom Metazoa; phylum Chordata; class Mammalia; order Chiroptera; family Craseonycteridae; genus Craseonycteris; species Craseonycteris thonglongyai. Next base: position 4,172 of record PVKE010031251.1, read on the forward strand.
TGATTGATTACTAGTGACATTTTTTAGATGAAGCTGAGGCTTAAAGATGTTAAGTTACTTGCCTAATAGCTGATAGCTAATAAATTGTAGACATGGAATTTCAAACCACGTATTCTGATTTCACTATTTCAGCAAAAATATCTGAGACTGTAGACACTGTAGTATACTGAAAGCGTTTAAACTTGGGGTTGTCACAGGTTGAGATCCCTGGGAATTGAACTCTGACATAGAGATTAACAAGCAGAAGGTTTATTAGGAACTGCCTTATGCAAGGGAAGAAAGTAGATTTGGACAAAGGTTAGAAAATGAGATGTGATGCAGTCTCAACACATTTCTCAGTCCTTATGGAATTTCTGTAGATGTGATGACCATTCAGGCTATCCCAAGTTCATGTGAGAAGATAGGACCTTTACATCTCTCCTTCTATCAGTCAATCACTGCATACAAGAAACTCTAGGTAGGGGGTATAAACTTGGACAGGGCATATCTTTCAATGGCATGCACAGACAATCCCTATATGAGGCTGTCACCTGAGGGCTTTCAGCTGGCAGCTCTCCCAGAAGCTGAGGGAATGAGTCTTTATTCCTGATGGGGGCCTGAGACTCATTACAGCGTCTAAGACAGAGGAAGCTGAGCTATTTCTTTATGAAAGTAAAGCAGAATTGGGCAGCAAGACAGAAAAGTCAAAGATCCTTAAGTTGCAGGCTGGTCTGACAAGGGAAAGAAAAGTTGAGCTTTGATGTCTTGTACTTATTTTTTTTAAATACCCATTATAAACCATTTAGTATAAACATATATGAAGGTTAGGATTTTAATGAGGAGGAGGTTAATGCTGCCGCTTCTGGAAATGATGGTAACGGTGAAGGTGACATCTCCATGCCTGTTAAGGGATTGAGTTGGTGTAGCATCCTTAAGACAAATAACTATTCTAGTAAAGACATCAAGAAGGGGAAATAAGAGTGTCCTTTGTTTATTTACTTGTTTATTCAGTGTAATATAGTAAGCACATTGTTAATCTTGAGGTCAGATATGTTTCAAATCCCAGTTCTGACATTAGTGCATATGTTTCTCTGTGTGTGTGTGCACACACACATGGGCACAGGTGTGCATGCATGCACACCAGAGCCTCCAAATATATAAAATGTGGTTAAAATTAGGTAATTAGATGAATAATATCAATAATATAGAATAATGTAGTGTCAGAATATCAACTTCCTTGCAAGATCTCTGGCATATAATAGGTGTATAATGAATGTTATTTTCATTTATCTTTTTCCTTCATGTATAAACACATTTATTCATTTGCTCACTCTTTTATGTGCCAGCCTCTGAGAATACAAAGACATGGTGTCATCCATACTTCCTAGAAGATTGTACTCTGCAAAGGAGAGAAGACATTTTAAATGTTCATTGCAATTTACTCTTGCAAATATCATGGTAGAGGTTAGAAGAAAATGCTAAGAGAACAGAGTTGGTGAAACTATTCTACCAAGAAGAATTAGAAAGGTTTTGTAGATATGCCTTCTCCGACTTGATATATTCAGATGAATATAAGTTTTGATCATAAAGAGGTACAGGGGATTCTAGGACGAAGAAATTAATCTGTTTGTTACATTTTGCCTCATTCTTCTATTTTGGGTAATTTAGGTTTATTTTTTTAATAGCAAGAAACTGACTAATTTTTAGACAATTCTTGTTACTCATTATATTTAATTTATTGGCACCATTTAATGAAGCTGATCACACTCTTATTCATGTAATATTTCTAATGGGCATCCAGATATTATCTCTTGGTTCTGCTACTTCACAGAATGTTCCCTTTCAATTTTCTTTACTGGTTTATCTTCTTTACCTCATAATAATAGAAATGCTCAGGCTGTCTTTCTACCTCCTCACATTTCTAATAATAATCATTCCCTAAGTGATTACATCCTGTCACTTGACTTTAAATGCCATCTAATGCTGAGCATTCCTCATATTAAGTGATACCTTCAGCCTTACCTGTGACCCTAGCATTGTTCATCATCATAAGAACAAGAAGAAGACTTTAAAATGATGAGCAGGAACACACTTTAAAATGATGAGCAGGATCCCATGATCATACTCACAAAGCTCCACAAAGCCCCATCATCACCCATGGTTTCTCATTTTATTTTCAATAAAAGCTAAAGTCCTTATAAGATCCTATAAAATGTTCTTTTTATTTCTGATGTTCCTGGTCCTATCTCCACTCACTACCCCTCTTACTTATACTACACAGCCACTCTATACACTCCAGGGGAAGCCGGGATGGCTCAGCGGGTTAAGTGCTCACTTTGCAGCGCCGAGGATGGAGGATCGAATCCTGGCCCCGGCCCGGCCCTGGCCCTGGCCCTGGCCCGTGCGGACCCATGTGCTGAACTGGGAGCTCCCCCAGTTCAGTTCTGTCTCTGTATCTCTCTCTCTCTCTCTCTCTCTCTCTCTCTCTCTCTCTCTCTCGTCAAAAACAATTAAAAAAAGAGAGAGAATTTATACACTCCAATCCTTACTGCTTTTAAAAATGCTAAGCAAGGGGATGCTAGGATAGCTCAGCGGTTGAGCGCTTGCCTGGCAACTGCGAGGTCTGTGCAAGTCATATGCTGAACTGCAGTACAACTGGCAACTGCTAAGATGGCACAGTGGTGAATGTTCTCACGTCCCATGGCCCCCAGTTCATTTCCACCCCGCACGGCCCCATATCCACTTGTGTGAAAGGAAACCATGTCACAACTAATGATGTACAACTATGGAGACTCTTCTGGGCCTTACTCCCTTCTCTCTCTCTCTCTCTCTCTCTCTCTCTCTCTCTCTCTCTCTCTCTCTCTCTCTCTCTCTCTCTCTCCTTCTCTCAGATAATAAAACTTTGAAGAAAAAATTTTAAGTGCTAAGCTAGACAGAGACCAGAGAGAATGAAGGCAAGCTAGATCAGCCAGCACCTCTATGTTTGTCTCTCACTGAATGAAACCACACCATCCTTTAGAAATGCATGGCTACTTTTTTGCTTCTGCTCCCCAAATCTTATTAAAGGTCTCTTTTGGACAACCCTACAAGAAAGGAATTCTGGGAAATGTAGTTCCAGCTTACTCAAGTAAGCAAATTATAAAACCACCGCAGCTGTTAAAATGCAAAACAATTTGTTCAATTCTTCACAATTGCATTCCTATTTTTTATTACTAAAATTGAGGAAGCAATGTAGCATAGTAATTAATAGTAAAATATTTGGTAGCAGACAAAACCATGTTTGAAACCTAGCACTGGTATATACTACCTATGGGAGATTGGAGAACTTAAAACTTCCTTAGGTCCCAACTACAAAATAGAATAATAATACAACTATATTAATGATTCTTCTAAGGATTACAATATATAGAGTATGTAAAGTACATAGACCCTGATAAATATCCAAAAATGTTAGCTATTAGAATCATTATTATTATATTTAGTAAGTATCATACATATAATAATGAAAGATAAAGCTAATGCCAAAAAAATTAGAAAGAGAATTATTGAGGAGAGGAAAGGACTAGGCAAGTAATTAATAAACTGAACAATTAGTCCCCAGCCACTAGTTTTACTATAATTACTAAGTTCCTGGTGCCAATACTAAAACATTAATCCTTAGGAAATGTCTAGGTAGGAAAAAGCAGATAGTGGAAATGGCACACAATGCACTGAAATATAACTAAACTTTCCCAAATGTTTCACACACCTTTGGCTTACTCCATTATTTTAAATATTTCTTCCAGTTGTAACTATTAAATGAAGGTAACAAGGCACTGAGATTGTAAGAAAATCACTGTCAAGTAGAATTTGAACTCTTTTAGGAAAAAAAGTGGCATTGACATTTGAATTCACTGTGACTCTTAAAAGAAAGCATAGGTTTTAGTGAAATAAATAGAAGGTCTTTGGCTAATTGTTACTGAGGTGCAACCCAAGTATGACCTATTTTTGTTCAGATGACATCAAACCAAGGAGTGGAATAATGTCACAGAAGCAGTGAGACGTGCCATTTTTCAGGCTTAGGGCTCATCCACAGTATTGTGGAAACTGCAACTCATACTCAAAATTCCTTCTGACTTCATTCAGGAATTCCCCAGGGGATGCCTCATGTTTAATGCCAAATGCAATCTTCCTGTCTAATCCATAACAGCTTTCTTCTTTCCCACTCCTGCCACTGTAACTCTGAATCATCAGATCTTCTAACAGTTCAAACCCTGTGCTATGGCACATACGATGAGGCTCCTGTCCTTGATATCAGCATTGGACCCAACACCCAGGAAAGAAGGCTGTTGTCCTCTTTCTTCCCACAGGTCTTATATGGCTGGGTTTTCTGACTGTCACACACAAGAATAAACTGGTCTAAATGAAACCATTGTGTCTGTCCTGTAACTGTTCGGTTCTGTGCTTCTAATACTGTCTCTTTGAAGGAGGGGCTAAGTCCTACATCCAAGTGCTCAATTTTGCTCTGTTCAACGTGGTACAAATTTTCCATGCTGCTTTAAGCCCTCAATGTTTGTTTTTTAATTTTTGTTTTTCAGTGACAGTAGGCCGTCAATATTATTTAATATTATATTAATTTCATGTATACAGGGTAGTAGTTAGACATTTATAAAATGTATGCACTAATCCCCCCAATTAGTCTAGTACCCTTTGGGCACTGTATGTAGTTGTTGCGTTATTAATTATATTCTCTATGCGGTAGTTTATATCCCTGTGACTATTTTGTAACTGTCAATTTTAATTTCTTAAATATTTATTTATTTTTATTGTTTTATGACAGAGAGAGAGAGAGAAAGAGAGAGAGAGATACAGAGACAGAGACAGAGAGAGAACTGAACTGGGGGAGCTCCCAGCTCAGCATATGGTTCCGCATGGGTTGGGGCCGAGACTCGATCCCTGGTCCCCGGCGCTTCAAAGTGAGCGCCTAACCCACTGAGCCATCCCGGCTTCCCCAAATTTTAATTTCTTAATCCAGTTACATTTTTTATCAAGCTCTCCTACCTCTACCCCTAACCCCACCCCTTTGGTGACCATCAGTTTGTTCTCTGTATCTATGAGTCTGTTTCTATTTTGTTTGTTCAGCTTTGTTTATTTTGTTCTTTACATTTCACGTATAAGTGAGATCATATCGTATTTATCTTTGTCAGTTTTGACTCATTTCCCTTAGCCTAATGTCCTCTAGGACCATAAAAGTTGTCCCCAAAGGTAAGATTGTATTCATTTTTATGGCTGAGTAATATTCAACTGTATATATGTACCACCTTTTCTTTATCCAGTCGTCTATTGATGGACACTTGGGTTGCAATGATCATAGGGGTGCATATATCTTTCCAAATTAGTGTTTTGAATTTTTTTTCAGCTAACTACCCTAAAGTTTAATTGCTAGGTCACATGGTAGTCCTATTTTGAATTTTTTTCCAACTGTTTTCCATAGTGGATGCTCTAATTTGCAATCCCACCAACAGTTTACGAGGGGTCCCTTTTCTCTGCACCCTTACCAACATTTGTTGTTTGTTGATCCTGTCAAGTATGAGGTGAAACGGTGGTTTTAATGTGCATTTCTCTGATTAGTGATGTTGAATACTTTTCATATGTCTATTGGCCATCTGTACGTCTTCTTTGGAGAAATATTTATTTAGGTACTTGCCCATTTTTTAATTAGATTGCTTGTATTTGGGGTGTTGAGTTGTATAAGTTCTTTATAAATTCTAGAATTTAACCCCTATCAGATGTATCATTGATGAATATCTTCTTCAATTCAGTAGGCTGTCTTTTAGTTTTATTGAAGATTTTCTTTGTTGTGCAAATCTTTTTAATCTGATATAGTTCTATTTGTTTATTTTTTGTTTGTTTCTCTTGTCCTATGTTTTCTTCTAGAAGTTTTATGGTATCTGGTCTTATATTTAAGTTGTTAATATATTTTGAGTTTATTCTTGTATATGGCATAAGAAAGTGGTCCAGTTCAATTTTTTTGCTTATATCTATACAGTTTTCATAACACTATTTATTTAATAGGTTGTCTTTACCCCCTTTATTTTCTTGCCTCCTTTGTTATACATTAAATGCCCATGTAGGCTTGGGTTTATTTCTAGAATCTATGTTCTGTTCATTGATCTATGTGTTTGTTTTTATGCCAGAACCATGATACCTTGATTATTATAGACTTGTAGTATAGTTTGATAACAGGTAGCATGATACCAATATTTTTTCATAAGGTTATTGTGGCTATTAAAGTTCTTTTGTGTTTGTTTGAAAAAATTTTAAGAATATTTGTTTTAGTTCTGTAAAAAATGACATCGGTGTTTTTAGGAATTGCATTCATCTATAGATTACTTTGGGTAGTATGGACATTTTAACAATGTTAATTTTTCCTATCTATGAACTCAGTATATGCTTCCATTTATTTGTATGTTTTCTAATTTCTTTCATCAGTGTCTTACAGTTTTCTGGGTACAGGTCTTTCCATTGACATGGTAAAATTTATTTCTAGGTTTTTTGTTTGTTTGTTTGTTTTTCAATGCAATTGCAAATAGAATTGTTATCTTAATTTTCTCTTTTTGACAGTTCATTGTTGGTATACAAATGTACAACCAATTTCTGAATATTAATTCTCTATTCTGCTACTTTACTAAATCCATCTATCATTTCTAATAGTTTTTTGGTGAAATCTTTTGAGTTCTCTTTATATTGCATCGTGTTATCTGCAAATAACGACAGTTTTAATTCTTCCTTTCCAAATTGGATCTCTTTTTTTTCCTTGTCTGATTGGTGTGATTAGAACTTTCAGTAGTATGTTGAATAATAGTAGTGAGAGTGAACATCCTTGTGTTGTTCCTCATCTTAACATGAATGATTTTATCTTTTTCTAATTGAGTATGATGTTAGCTGCGTGTATGTAGTATATGGCCTTTATTAGATTGAGGTATGTTTCCTCTATTTCCACTTTGCTAAGAATTTTTATCACAAATCAATGCTGAATTTTGTCAGGTGCCTTTTCTGCATTTATTGATTTATTGATTTTCATTTTCATTTTTGTTTATGCGGTATGTCACATTAATTGATTTGCAGATATTGAACCAAACTTGGTATTTATTCCTATTCTAAGTATAAATCCCTCTTGATCCTGGTTTGTGATCTATTAAATGCATCGCTGAGTTTGTTTTTCTAATATTTTGTTCAGGACTTTTGCATGTCTGTTCATCGGAAATATTGACCTATAATTATTTTTAATGTTTTTGTCAGGTTTTGGAATCAGGGTAATGATGGCCTCATAAAATGAGTGTGGAAGCTTACTTACCTTCTTGAATATTTTGGAATAATTTGAGATAATTCAGTGTTAATTCTTTTTGAATGTTTGATAACACTCACCTGTGAAACCATCAGGTCCATGACTTTTGTTTGTGGGGAGTTATTTGATTACTGATTCAATTTCATTAGTAGCAATTCATTTATTCAAACTTTCTGTGTCTTTTTGATTAAATGTTAGGAGATTATATGTTTCTAAGAATTTATCCATTTCTTCTAGGTTGTCCAATTGTTTGCCTGTAACTGTTCTAATATTTCCTTATAATCCTTTGCATTTCTGTGATTCCAGTTTTCACTTCTTTTCATTGCTGATTTATTTTATTTGGGTACTGTATTTTTTTTTTTTCATGAGTCTGGTAAAGGGCTTATCAGTTGTGTTTATTTTTTCCAAGAAACAGTTTTTGGTTGCATTCATCTTTTGTGTTTTGTTTTGTTTTTTTTAGAATCTATTTTATTTATGTCTGCTCTAATCCTTATTATTTCCTTTCTTCTACTCACTTTGAGGTTTGTTTGCTGTTTTTCTAGTTTAAATGTAAAGTTAGAATATTTGGGAGTTTTCTTATTTCTTGAAGTAGGCCTTTATTGCTATGAATTTCCCTCTTAGAGCTGCTTTCACTATATCCTATAGATTTTTGGATCATTGTGCTTTCACTTTTATTTTTCTTAAGATATCTTTTGATAACATTTTGTACCTTGTTGTTAACCAAATTATTATTTTATTATTTAGTAGCATGTGATTTAGCCTTCATGTGTTTGTGTATTTTCTACTTTTTTTTTGTAATACATTCTTGGTTTTATACAATAACGGTCAGAAAAGACATTGATATGATTTCAACCTTCTTAAATTTATTAGGACTGGTTTTGTGGCCTAACACATGGTCTTAGAAAATACTTTATGTGCCTTTAAAAATAACATATATTCTGCTGCTTTGGGGTGAAATACTCTAAAAAATCATTTAAATCCATCTGTTTTAGTGTGTCATATAAGGCTGCTGTTTTCTCATTGATTTTCTGTCTGAAGATATATTCCTTGACGTCCATGGGGTATTAAAGTCCCCTACTATGACAGTATTACTGTCAATCTCTCCATTTATGTCAGCTAATATTTGCTTTAGGTGTTTAAGTTCTTCTATGTTGGGTGCATAAATGTTTATAAGGGTTATATCCTCTTGTTGGATTGACCCCTTCATTATTATGAATTATTACTTTTTGTCTCATATTATAGTTTTTGTTTTAAACTCTATTTTGTCTGATATGTGCTATCTACCCCAGCTTTTTTCCCATTCGCATAAAATATGTTTTTTTCAATTCTTTACTTTCAGTATGTGTGTGTCTTTCAAATTGAAGTGGGTCTATTGTAGGCAGCATATGAGTTCATGAACTCATCCTAGAAAAAGTGCTGCATATCTCGTTGCTGAGTATCGCTACAGCAGCCTTCAAAACACTCCCCTTAGGAAGCTATGTTCTAATGCTTGTGTTTAGTTCACCCTCCAAAGCAATTCTAGAATTTTTTTTTTTCTGGAATGGCCATCACAGCTGTCATTGTATTACCCTTAATGTCCTGAATGTTATCAAAATGTCTTCGTTTCAATGTTTCCTTTATCTTCGGGTAAAGAAAGAAGACGGCCAGATCAGAAGAGTAGGGAGAGTGTTCCAATACAGTTATTTAGTGGCTAAAAGCTTCCTCACAGATAGTGCCATGTGCTGGTGCATTGTCATGACGCAAGAGCCATGAGCTGTTAGCAAAAAGTTTAGGTTGTTTTTGTCTGACTTTTTCACGCAGCTTTTTCAGCACTTTTAAATAATCAACATAGTTGACCTTGTGTCTAGTTGGTACAAATTTATAATAAAAATTCTTGTGATATCACAAAAGGTTAGCAAATCATTTTGACTTTTGATTTGGACTGACTGAATTCTGTTGGTCATGGAGAATTTGCTGGCTTCCATTGTACAATTGGATACTTTGTTTCAGGGTTATATTGGGACACCCATATTTCATCACCAGTTATAGCAAAGCCCAAAACATCATCTTGCTTTTCCAAAAGGTCTTGGAAAACTTCAACTCTCCTATGTTTTTGTTCATCAATGAGCTCCTTTGGGACCATTTTTTGTACATACCATTCTCAGGTCAATATTTTCTATTCAAATTTTCCTAACTGGTTTTCTATCAATGTTTACTTGGTCTGCTATGCTTCTAACTGTTAACCCATGATTTGGACACACAATTCATTGGATTTTTGCAATATTTCTGTCAGTTCTACTGGTTACTGGCCACCCTGACCTCTCTTCATCAGTGACACTTTCTCTCCCCTCAGAAAAAATATTTAATGCATTTGTACACTGCCCTTTTCTTCATGGCATTATCCCCATAAACTTGTACTAACAAGTCCTTGCTTTCACTTCCACTATTGCCAAGTTTAACAAGATATTTAATGTTTGGTATTTCTCTAATTCAAGCTTCAACATTCTCATGATGACGAACAAAAACATTCAACAACAACAATGAACACCACTTAGCAAGATATCTCCACATGTCAACACAAAGACAGCTGTGAGACACTGATATTCCAAGGTTATGAAACCTTACCAAGTTGTTCGTATGGTGCTGCCAACATAAGCATATGGTGGCAACTTCATGAACTTAAATGTCAGAGCTTGTACTCACAGGACTTGTTTTCTTTCTTTTTTTTTTTAATATATTTTTATTTATTTATTTTATTTTTGACAGAGGAAGAGAGAGAGATACAGAGACAGAGAGAGAACTGGACTAGGGGAGTTCCCAGTTCAGCACATGGTTCTGCACGGGCTAGGGCCAGGACTTGATTCTCCATCCCCGGTGCTGCAAAGTGAGCGCCCAACCCACTGAGCCATCCCGGCTTCCCCAGGACTTGTTTTCTTATTATTTCAGCTACACTGTATTTTTTGGTTAAAGCAATTAATCCATTTACATTTGAGGTGATTATAAATAAATACATAGTTATTAACATTTTATTATTTATCTTTTTATTTTTCCTGCTTTGTCTTCTTCTTAGAAGTCCTTTTAACATTTCTTGCAACACTGGTTTGTTCACAATCAACTCCATTAGCTTATTGATGTGTGGGAATCTTTTTATCTCTCCAGTTTTAAATGACCGCCCTGATGGGTAAATTAGTCTTTCTTGTAGGTCCTTGCTTTTCATCGCACTGAGTATTTTATGCCAATTCCTCCTGGTCTACAAAGTTTCTGTTGAGAAATCAGCTGATTGTCTTATGGTAGCTCACTCGTAGGTAGATAACTACTCTTTTCTTGCTGTTTTTAAGGTTGTCTTTTTGTCTTCAAACTTTGCCATTTTAATTTTAATGTTTCTTGGTATGGGCTTATTCAGGTTCATTTTGTTTGAACTTGCTTGACTTCCTGGACTTATATGCTTAATTCTATCACCAGTTAGAAAAATTTCCAGTCATTATTTTTTCAAATAGTTTCTTAATCTCTTGTATTTTCTCTTCTCTTTCAGGTATTTCTATGATGTGAATGTTGTTATACTTGATGTTGTCACAGAGATCTCTTAAGCTATTATTATTTTTTTCTCTCTCTTCCAACTGAGTGTTTTCTGCTACCTTATCTTCTAAATCACTGATTCAATCCTGTTTTATCTAGTCTTCTGGTCTTTTTTATTTTTATTTTTTTAGTTCATTCTTCATGTCTGTCATTGTGTTCTTCAATTCTGTTATTATATTCTACATTTCTGACTTTTTAAAGGATTTTCATATTTCCTTTTTTAATGCTAATGAGTTCATCTATTCTTCCCTTAAATTCATTGAGCATCTTTATACTATTGTTTTTAACCCTGTGTCTGGTAGACTGCTTGCCTCTATTTCATTTAGTAAATTTTTCAGAATTTTCTTCTTTTCTTTCATTTGGAACATATTTCTTCATTTCCTCATTTTGGTTGCCTCTCTGTTTTTGTTTTTATGTGTAAAGCAGATTTGCTAGGTCTCCCACTATATTTCAGGTAACCTTATGTAGTAGATCTCTGTTATAGTTGAGCCTTGGTTGCTTTCTGAATGGCAACCCTCAGGCTTATAGGTTGTGACCATGATTTCTGCTGAGGAGCTATTTTGCGGAGGTTGATCCTATAGTGTAAGATTTGTTTTAGCAGGGTTCCTTTGCCCTTTGCCCTTTTGGTGTGTCATCTTTGGAAGCAACTGGATGATGCTCCAGCTTAGTTCATAGCTGGTCAATAGGCTTGTCAGCCCTGGGGCCTCCTGGGATATGACCCACTTTAGGTCAAGTTCAGCCATAGCTGGTGCACTTTTGGGGGCAACCAGGCTTGAGTCACAAAACAATTCACATATGGCCTCCACCTACACTGTGCTTGGAATATCCTCAAGAGGCCAAGTCATGAACTGAGGTGGGCTATTTCTAGTGCCAACCTTAGAGCTGCTCAACCAGAGTTATGAGATGTCCAGAAGCTAGGTGTTGGTTGTTTAGGTTTTGTGAATCTTTGAGAAAGTGTAGGAAAATTCACAGCAGGAAGCAAGACAGGTCATTTGTAGAAAAATTTACTTGAAGTGGCTTGGCTTGTGTGTGCCAAAAGTTGAATGAGACAAGGTTTCAAGGAATCACCTGGATGGAACAAATGAAAGGTGTTAGCCAGGATTGTGGAGACTCAGTTTTGCACCCACTCACATCTTCCTGTTGGGAGTGGGAAGAACTCAGCAAAGAAGCAATGGCTTTTTCTAGCTCCCCTAACTGGGAGAGGGCTGCCTCTCTAGCCCTTGCCTTAAAGCCAGACAATTCAGTTTCTCCCCGTATGTCCCTGGCAACTTTCAAGCTGCTGCTCTAGCACTGAAATTCATAGCAAGTAAATCTGTCATTAAATGAGTTTGTGTGAGGTCCCTTTGTGAGGAGTGCTTAGGACTGCAGCTGCCTTCCATCTCATTCAGCCACAATCTCACAGCTAGAAGTTTGAGGGACTTCTCTCCCCGGCACTGGAACCCTGAGCTGTGGTGCCTGGTGTGAGGCTAAGACGCCTCACTCCTCCAGAGGAACCCTCCACAGCGGAGATAACCTTCCTGATTTTTAGAGTTCACACAGCTCATTCTGTGTCTCTGCCACCCCTATCAGTCTTGAGGTGGTTTCTTCTGTATGCACTTATTTGTAGGGCTTCTGTTTAGCTAGATCAGATGATTCTCAATGATTGTTTTTCTGTAGTTTAGTTGTAATTTTGATGTGGTCATGAGAGGAGGTAAGTGCAGCATTTACCTAGTTTTTCATATTGACTGAAAATCTCTCTCGATGTCAGAAATGAAAATTTAGTGATATCACCATGTAATAAGCTGGAGGAAAAAAAAATTCATCTGAATTTCTCAGTGAGAACCTTGTGATTGTTTAAAAATATATACATGATAAGTTTATATTGGGCCACAGGGAAGAGACTGTGACCTCAAGGACATCTTCAAATAGTGGAAGATGCTTAAGATCAGAAAGGGGTGAGAAAGAGAGAGAACTGAAGCATGAAAAGAAAAGGAGAATAAAGAAGAAAAGATTGAAAAAAGACTGCATCATTACATGACCTCTTTCAGTAACCCACAAATCTTCAATTCAATCTGCTAATTTTAGTAAAATGTCCTAAAATCCTTGACTAATTGGATTTATTGAGAAAGTGGTAAAGTTCTATACTAAGGTTGACACAATATAAAATTGGTTTAGACCCAAGAGCCAGAGCAATAATTGTTATGAGTTCGGAGAAATCTTAGGAAGTTGTAGGCTGACTCCAAGTAATAGAACTTAGATTTTTAAATTAAAGCTACCCAATTATCCAGGGAAAAAGAGCAATCACACATCATAAAAATTAAAAAATATATTGTGACTTTTTTCTCTTCCCAAGACTGGCAAAGCAGCTTGAATGAAACTGGGGATAGTTTTCTGCATAGAACACACCTTGCAACACACCCTAACTCATCACCTGTTATCTTTGGGCCAAGGCAATGTTTCCTGACTCTCTCTTTCTTTGATCTAAATCCTCACCAAGAGAGATATAATCTAAATTGGAGGGGCTTCATTGCTTATAAATCATGAGCATAGAAACTGCTGATACTTTTCCAAATTTCAAAATTGTATCTGATCCACTCAAATAGAAATATACCTATGTAGAGAAAGAGGAAGACTCTAAACTAAATAATCTGTAAACTGTTTTGTAAATCATTAATTTATATAGTTTGGGATTTCACTCACATTTAACTATAATTTGTGAAGTAGATAGAATAGTTAATATTATCCTCATTTAACAGATGAGAAAATTGAAGTTTATTATTAATAATTATCATAATACTCTTACTTGTTTTGAATTCTAATAAAATCATTTAATGGTGAATACATTGGCCTGAAAGTCAGATGACATGGATTCTATTCCTGCCTCTTTATTAGTTAGCTATTTATTTTCCTAAATTACAAATAATAATTATTATTAGAAATAATAGCATTTACTTTTCCAATAATATGAGGTTATTGTGAAGATGAGATGACATAATGTATACAGAAATTAGTTTTCAGTTACAAAAGTTTTCATAAGCATAATATTTAAAAATTTTAGTCTAATACTGTAATTTTACATAAACAATACTTAGAACACCCAAGAATTGAGAATATAAATACATTCACATGCACAATTGTCAAAGTACACACATTCTTGATCTCATTTAGATCCTTGTTACATTTGAACAACAGTAGGGGTTACATCAGTTTCTTAGATGAACTTGAGGATTTATCTACAAAATGTAGTCAATTGAACTGATTCTTCCAAAGATATTAATGTGTGAAGTATTCTAGTAAAGAATTCCTTTTTGATCTCCTTCCTTTGAAGCCATTACAAAAGTAAAAGATCTTAACAGTTGTTAAGACATTATCAAGTAAATCCAGGGCTTTTCATATCAGGTACATAAACATCATCAAACATTAATTGGATCTTTGAGACGACTGTGGTAACATATGAAAACTCCATTGTCTCAATTTATTTTTCATAATAAATGAATACTAAAACTTGGTCAAAACAGTTGAGGCATTTGCAATCTTCTGTTTTCCTATGGTTATAGGGAGAAAGAGCAGAACTTTTAAGTGCTTAATCACTCCTAATAAGTACTAGTATCAATTTTATCCAACAATGCTTATTACCTATTAAGATGAGCCTTGAAAATATGAACTTATATTCTTAATATATGTACAAATATTAAATGGGTGGAAAAGTTTACTGTATAAAAGTGTTATCAAGTTTGTTTGTTTTTTTATTTTTATTGTTAAATTTAATGGGGTGACATTGGTTGGTAACAATCAGATAGTTTCCCGATGTACAAGTCCACATCACATCACCCATGCATTGCATTATGTGCCCACCACCCAGAATCAGCTCCCCATCCACCACCATATATCCGGTTCCCACTCCCACCTCCCCTCACAACTCTTCCTCTCCCCACCTGCCCCCTCTGCAGGTAACCACCAAACTATTAAGTGTATCCATAATGCTGGTGCCCTCTCCCACCTTCCCTCCCTCTCTCCTTCGCCCTTCCTCCCCTTCCCTCAGGCAATCACCAAGCTATAGAGTGTGTCCATAGGTCTCTGTGTCTTTGTAACTTTCAGTTTTATATTCTACCTATAAGTGAGGTCA